>APFE030946219.1:70167-106021 GCA_000404065.3 Pinus taeda | reverse complement strand
TTTTGAGATCCAGTGGGAAATCTCTATGTATATGTGTTTTATGTGTTATGCTCTCACATTTTTATTTTTCCTGTGATTTAGAGTTCGTATGCAGGTAATTTCTGTACAGGGTTAAAACCTACAAGACGAACATATTGAGGAAGGCATACCAATACTTGGTAATACTTGCATGTCGACTGAGTGGCCAAGTGAGCACTGAGACCTTCCCTCTGAGTTGGGTGGTCATGTTGGACCACCTGGCTAGAGAAGGAAGATCCTGCAACTGGTCTGGCATACTAACTCATTAGCTGAAGGAGCAAGTAATGAAGGCTCGACAGTCCCCCTCTAGTGTAGGTATATTCTAAGTGCAGACACCAAAAATTCCTCTAGCTCAAGATGGTGGGTCTACCCACAAAGAAACGATCTATGGAATATCTCCTCAATCTAGAATTAAATAAGAGGGCCTACCTCTTAGTATGTTATTGACTTGGTGACGATCTTGCTTCCTTGCTCCAACTATATTTCATTTCCTTCCATTGAACACCTAAAACAAGTAAACAATAGCAAACAACAAACGTGATAACATACAAATTGCACTCAGCCTACTTAATAAGTCAAGAAACATTAAGCCATAAACATCTGAGATGACATTTCATGTAGGAAATCAATCGATAGTTGCATCTATATTAGTTCAAGACGAGATTACAACCGATGTCTTGACGTTGTTTTTCTCCTCCAACAATATCTGGGTTCCCACGCACTTCTACTAGCATCTCATGGATAGCCCCAACAATGGTAGTCTCAAGGTTCTTCCCTTTAGTCTTCGCACCAAACCAAACTCACAATTCTACCTTAAACACAAACTAGAAAGCTACAAACTATGGGTAAGTTGTTGATTACTCCAAAATCAAAACTTCAGCCAGAACTTAATTAGGACAAACTTGTGCTTGGGAAGAAGAGAGGTTTATATAGCTTTGATGTAGGGGATAGGCTCCTATTCTCATGGGTGAATAGCTTATCTCTTGGATTAGCTCCACCCTAATAGGGGAAAGGAGCCTAAACTGACCTCCTCGACCCCATCTGGCCTAACCATTTACTACACTTCTGCTACGAATCTTCTAGAGCTAGAAGCTTCGGATCCATATTTTAAAAAAATTCCAATACGATAGGCATGATTGAGAAAGGGCTCAGTCGATCTGATTGGCACTAGGTACAATTGTAATCCCTACATATCATTGCAAGGAGGGCATGGGTCATTAGTGTTAGTCTTGTAAACTAGAATAAACAAAATATTTCTGGGAAATGATGCAAAAGGGAATTATTTTGCTGATGAAGAGGGACACAATGGGAGTTTCTTCATGATATGAAACCATGTCGGGTACACTGTAGAGGTCCTCCAAGATTGTATATGGGGAGTACAAGGATAGTGACAAAATAATGTGTAACAGATGCCCCCTAAAGCATTAAGGTCGAGTTAGAGTGGGGTGAAATGCTTTAGAAGTGGAAGAAGGGAACTGGAGTCCGTTATCAGAAAAACTACAAGCAAGCATAGATACATATACATCACTTAAAACTAAGAATAATAACACATGCATCATGGTATGGATGCAGCCATCTAGAGAATGATCATGTAAATGGATCTAAGGCATGGGCACAACCATGCAGCAGAAAGGATCATAACGAAACCAAGGTATGTTTGCAACCATCCAATAAGGAGAAGGATCACATATAACAACTCATGGTATGGTCGCAGCCATCCATATGAAAGATACATGTATACCAGCACAATCATGTCACATTTCCTTGCAACCTGGACTTCTATAATCTGATTCCAGGGTCTTGCGCTCCAACACAACCCGATCAAAGTACAAATTCTAACATGTGAATGGATGTATCGACATCAAACATGCTAGAAAATCACTTGATTACTAGTCAATGATGTGAATTGTTAACAAGTGCGAGAAACCACCAATAATGCCAATGGCTCTCAATTTACTGGAAGCATAGTTCACAGAATGTGAATAAAGGAACTAATGTTGAACACCAATGAAATCACCCGATCGAAAGCAAATGATGTGAACTTGTCATCGAGTGCGAAAAACTTGCCATTAGAGCATGCAAGCTCTAAGGTACTAGAAGGGAGTCTCTCAACCAGCTTCCTAGATAATGAGCTAAAGTCAATAAGAAGTGACCATGTCAAAGGAGGGCCATGATGTATCCCACGGCATCGACATGAGACAAAGGGATGCAAATGATTTCAGATGATATAGAGAACCAGGAGTAAGTGTAACTGCAGAGGGATTGACTCTTGAACATATCGGCGACATGATTCCGGAGTTTGCCAGAGATCAAACGGAAGTAAAAAATGAAAAACCCAACCTAGGAAGGTCAATGATGAAAGGAGGATATCCCAACCCGACACGAAATAGAAATTGTCATGTTCAAGAGTGAGCTGCCGTCACAACTGATAAAATTTCCAATTTTCCCCCACCATTTTTGGCATGCACCCCAATTACTTTTTATTGCAATCTTGAAGGGGATAGCATGTGCTCGCACTGTAAGTTCATCCTTCAAATGAATCTGACCTAGTAATTTTAATGAGCCCTAGGAAAGACAAGCTCATGTTCTTCATGGTGATGAATCCAATGTCATTTAATGTTTTAACGAGTCTGACAATGGGGTAACTCGGTATCTTTTTCATGTTTAAAGAGTTTGAAAAAGACACGGAAAAGAAAACTCCACATTGTCCCCTTTCATAAAATTGTGTATGTCAAGCCTGAAAAGGTAGAAAACAATAATTGAGAGAACCGCTTGACCATTTCAGTCAAACAGTAACTTTTTTGCAAATAGTGCATCCCAACCCGAAAAAGGGGTAAACGTGTATTGGGTGCATGACGTTTCGCAACCTTTAACGAGTTCAAAATGACAAGAGCTCGGCAACATTTTTGTGTTTAAAGAGTCAGAAAAGAGCTTGAAAAAAGACCCCCCATTTTATTCTCTTTGACGAGTCAAAAACGAAAAAATTCTCGGTGATATTTTCATTGGAGATTTACGAGTTAAGAAAAGAGCTGAAATATGAATCCAGTACTATCATCGACAATCCATCACCTATCGCTGCACAAGAAAGGTAAAGGCATCATCCAGTTTTAAGGCACAATAGGTCAAAAATACTGAAAAAAAAAACACTAATATTTCATGAAAAAATGAATAAAATGGGGCAAAAGTAATTATTTTTTACCATTTACCATTTACCATTTTACCTTTGTGTGAAGAGGTTTCTACCCACTTGTGCCCTAATTCTTTTGGAGCATTTTGCAGGAGATCCGGGACGTCATTCACTAAGCCATCAGTTGCAAGTAAGAGCCAAGACCTTAAGCTTAATTTTCATACTAAATTTTCCTGTTTTTATACATTTTTTGGGTTTCATAGGGATATTTTGGCAAAACTTTTTCGCCCTCAGTTAGCATGATGTATGGGCATGAAATCTCGTCGATCGGGGGTGGCTAAAACTACCAACTGTGCCATCAGAGCCACTATTTTTAAAATAGTCACGCCATTTCCATGAGAAAAAATGTTGCACGATTCTTGCTCAATTCAACCATTTGAACCCAAATTTTTCCGGCCAAGGATGTTCATTGACTTGATTACATGGTTTTTGCGGGAAGAAATAGTGAAAAAATGGTAGATTGGAAATCACGTGAGCATGAGGATATTCATACTGAAGCAATAGCTAATCCAGATTGCTTGGAGGCTTTGAGGAACCATGGGCTCCTCAAATTCTTTCTTACACCAGGTATACGGGCATAACCTGAGTTGCTACAATAGGAGACTTCAGAATTTTCTTATTAGTCTCTGGGACATAAAAAGAAATTTTGATCATCAGGGAGTAAGAGCTGGAGTAGGAGACTTCACATTTATTTCATCACAGGATTATCCAGGAGAGGGGAACCAGTCAACCTATATGGGTCGAGCTTGATTGGGGAAAGCGTGACTATGCTACTTGCCAAACATTTCCCAGAAGCTCTCAACTCCAAAGTGGAAAGATTGAGATTATGAGCGTTCGGGATCTTGTGTTGAGAGTGCTATTGTTGACCATCAACAGAGTGTCTGGGTCTAAAGCGTTGTATGAGAGCAACAAGTCAAAGATCAAGTACATTACCGACTACATGGCTCCCACCATCTTTAACTGGGTTGAAGTAATGAAAATCAACATGAAGCACCAGCTATCAAAAGCTAAGGCGAGACACCTAAAGTAGTTTTTCTTTGGATCTGTGCAAGTGACCTTTTTTTTGGAGCGGGTTCCGATGTTCCAATACCAGCTGACTGAGGTAGACCTGTCGATGCCTTGAGACCCACAGATGGTCCGTTGGAGTGAATTGATGCCCATGGTCATGGGGGGCCAATAGATGTCCTACAAGCCTACCTTTTTCTCGTGGTTATGATGATAGTTGATCATAGTGGAGGATTGTCCTTACAGCAGTACTAACTTCTGTGGAGATCCAGATATGCTGCTCCCAGAAGGGGAGGATTTGGATGATGGAGGTAAAAACAAACAATTTTTAGGCTTTTGGTGTTTTTTACTATTTTTTGAAATATATGTGTTCATGACACTTCAATTTTATGAATGCAGATGTTGGACTAGAACACCTTGCCAGGATGTCCCCAATTGCCAAGCGCATCACTCGACATTTTCATGTCGATCCTTATCAGGAGGGAAGCAACAACGAGGAGGAGATTGTGCGGAATATTGAGGGTTTGACCCATGGGATCCCAGAGAATGCTCGGATGGGTGATGTCCCACACCAGTACCAGAGGCATATGGTCAAGGTGTCAAATTAGATTCGGTGACTGCTAACTCGCGTAGTCTTAGAAGTTACATGCTATCATGAGCATCATGTTGTTTATTGCATAGGTATAGCATTCCATATTTTTTAGGCCTATGAGCCATGGATGTATAAGGCTTGCGAGCCACCGATGTATTTCGAGTACACATATTATTTTTTGAGGTTTTGATATATGACAAACATTATCGACATATATATATATATATAATTATATATATATATATATATATATATATATATATATATATATATATATATATATATATATATATATAATATATATATATTATATATATATATATATATATATATATATATATAATATATGTATGATTATATATATATATATATATAGATATATATATATATATTATTAATATGTATATGTCTATATATCTATAATATGTATATATATGTATATGTAATATATGTATATATATAAATTATCTATAATATATATATATATATATATATATATATATATGTGTGTGTAGTGTGTGTGTGTTGTTGTGTGTGTGTGTGTGTGTGTGTGTGTGTGTGTGTGTGCTATACTTCTTTGCTTACTATGGTACAAATGTTTTTGTTTTCAATTTTTTACATGTTTTGCAAATGTCTATCCAACACATAATTAGCTAATGCATCTGTTAATGTATTCATGTGTCAAGGAATATGATGATATATAATGTAATCAAAATTTCTCTCCAGCAAACGAATACGTAGATACATTCTCAATATCTAAGGATTTTTGATGGAATATTGCCTATTGATTTGAAGAACTACAAGTTGTGAATCAAGGTTGACAACCAATTCCTGGATGCCAAGAGCAATAGCTTCTGACAATAGTTCGGTAACTGTGTTATACTCAACAATGTTATTAGTTGTTTAACCTAGACATACACATTGAAGATCAATAAAATCACCATGGGGGTCATATATGGCCCATGTGGTGGACGATAGATTGCAAGTACTACGACAAGCACCATCAGCGAAACTGATGTGAGGGGACACTGACATCTGCAAAGCAGGCAAAACGTAATAAGCAGAGAAGTTACTTGCAAAATAACACACCAAACCACACTATACAAAAAGGATTGACACACTATTGTACAAAACTAACCATGCAAGATGGCCTAAGCATAGTACTTTTTGAGATAAATCCCGTTATGGGGCTTGTCTAAGGGATTTCCCTCATGTTCAATGAGCTCATAGGCCCCTTTCTACAATACATGTTTAACAATGTAAGGCCCATGCCACATGGGTTCGAAACTGCCTGCCCCTAGCATATCATTAGCCTGATCACATAGAAGAATGAAATCACCCTTAGAAAAGGCTCGACGATAAACAAACTAATCAAAGTGGGATTTGACCCACTTTTTATGTGCTTCGATCACCAGAGTAGCAAGACGGAGAGTCTCATCAAGTCATTATAGGTACAAGAGAAGCTCTTCCTGGGCTGAGGTCTCAGGGAGAAGTTTGACAACCATCTTGACGGATGGAATTCCGCACTCAATCGGTAAAGTTGCTTCTAAACTGTAGACTAGCTGGAATGGTGTGAATTCAGTTGCGTCCTTGGTCGAGTTTTGGTAAGCTCAGAGAGCTAAAAAGTGCATGAGATGCCAATTTGACTTGTGCATCCCAATGGTGGGTTGAAGCATCATGACCAAGACTTTGTTTACATCTTTAACTTGGCCATTGGCCTAAGTGTAGTACGGGGTTGAACCATCGTGGCGCAAGCCCAACGTAGAGGTCAGCTCAGCCATCATGTAATCTTGAAAATGGGAGCCATGGTCACCGACAATGGGCTGAGGCACTCCAAACCTGGAAATAACGTGATTGAATAGGAATTGAGATGATGTTTTACCATCTGCAGAGTATGTAGGCATCGCTTCGGCCCATTTGGTGAAATAATCAACAGCAACGATAATATACCCATGTCCCCCAGCCGAACGAGGGTTACATGTCATATAGTTAATGGCCCATTTGACAAAAGGACTGACGGTAATAATGGGGTGTAGGTGAGTGGGTGGGGCGCTTATCTTTTGCTGTTAAGTTTTGCATTCATAACACTTGCAAATGACAAGGATACAATCCATGAAGATAGAAGGCCAAAAATAACCAGTGCGATATTTTTTTATCAGTAGCATATCCAAACATATGACCACCACATGCCCTAGAATGGTAGTCATTCAAAACTCTCTCACCTTCCTCAAGAGTAAGACATCGATGAAGAACTTAATTGACACTGACACAGTATAAAGTATCTCCAATAATACGATAGGGTTGAGATTGATGTCGAGTGTGTGAGCAATCATCCTTGGTCAACGAAGACTGGAACATGGATGTCTAGAGATACATGATGATATCACCATAACACGGGTCGAGGATGCTAATCAGGAAAAGGGTCTCGTCTAGGAGCTGCTCATCAGCACCAGTAGGAAGGGACGCAGAAGGAAGGGAGAAAATTAACTCAGTGAAAACCAGTGATTTATTAGATTTTGTAGTAGTAAACACCAAATCAAATTCATGGAGGATAACAATCCACTTTGAATATTTCCCCCCAGAAACTGACGAGTCAATATGTAGGTCATCTGGTTGCATTCCAAAATCATAGTGGTAGTGCGTAAGAGAATGTAGTGCCAAAAGTGCTGAATAGCATGTACAGAAACCAAACCCAGCCTCTCGACGTGAGCATAATGTGTCTCGGTATCAAGGAGATTGTGACTGAGGTAATAAATAACATGTTCATTGCCTTCATCATCATCATGTGCTAGCACCATGGCAATAGTACGAGAGGATGCATCTAGATAAAGGAAGTAATCGTGATGATACTTCGGGGGATGCAACAAAGGAGCATTGATGAGGATAGTCTTTAGGTCATCGAAAGACTTTTGAGTGACCCTATCCCAAACAAATAGGGTTCCTTGCTTGAGCAATCGGGTGAACCCTGAAGCTAGATCAGCATAGTTTGGTACAAAACGACAGAGGGAAATTGTTTTTCCCTGCAGACTCTGCAGTTGATGAAATGAATATGGAGGGGGTAAATTAACTATGGCCTCAAATATAAGAGGATCAAGGAAAATGCCTTCCTTAGAGACAATAAATCCGAGGAGTCGTTCAAATTCGACGTAGAAAACACACTTATGCAGATTCAACCGAATGTTGTAGTGTCTATAGCGAAGGAAAATTTGTTGGAGATGATCAGGGTGACCATGTAGCTTACGAGAATGAGTGGGAAGGTCACCTAAGTAAAGTTAAACAATGTTTCTAATGTCGTGGAATGCATAAGACATCGCTCTCTAAAATGTAGCCCCCACATTCTTAAGGCCAAAAGGGAGATTTTTGTATGCGAAAGCACCCCACGGGCAAATAAAGGCTATCTTTTCTTGGTAAATGGCACAATGTTAATATGGTTGTAACTAAAAAAAACTGTCTCTAAAGGAAAATATTTCAATCCCAGCACATCCATTAAAGATCTGATCAATGAAGGGAGTGGGATAGTTATCTTTGGGACAGACACAATTGAGATCACGGTAATCAACACAAACACAAATAGTGACTTTTTTATTTGTCACTAGTACAATATTTGACACACAATCTATAAGATGGATCAGATAAATAAATCCAGCTTTGAGAAGTTTTTCATTTTCACCCTTGATGGCAGCCACTTTTCTAGAGTGCATTGGGCGAAGCCATTAGCGAATGAGCTTCTTATGAGGGTAAGTCGATATTTCGTGCACGACTATACTTGGTTCAATGTTGGGCATTTCTTTGTATGACCATGCAAACACATCTTGGAACTCTTGGAATAGACAAGTATAGAGCTTGATCTTATCTGGAGAACAAGTTACCCCGATATGTACATTTTCAACAATATCAGGCTTAACAAAAATATCAATTGGCATCGCTTGGGTAATGTTACCCATGTTTCCTTCTAAAGAAACTTCATGAGTCATGATCAGAGTTTGAAGTGGTAGGGAGGGAAGAAGAGAACTCCTTGAGACAAGTAGACATGACCGTCCAGCTAGGCAGGAATGAGGAACAATGATGAGTGTGGTTCCAAGTTGCTTCATCTAGAGACATTACTTCCATGATACTCTCATTAGAAACAAAAATCTAGGCTAATGGATCAGGAGGTTCTAAAGCACCAAGCCTCAGGGATTAAGAATACGCATCGATAGATGTCCTCGACACAGGAATATTAGAGGATACATGACTTGAGGCCAAAACAATTTCCACATAATTGATTTCAGTTGGACTTAGTGGCATAACCTTGCCCCACGTATCAACAAGATTCATTGAAGGTATGACCCAAGGATTAGATTTGACCAAGATCATGTTAAAAAAGGCCACATGAGGAGGTGGGAGTGGAAAAATTCCCATCAAAGCAGGATCTTTAAAAATTCCTACCCCTACACTCTCATAAGGAGCACCAGTGTGCTTGACATGCAAAACATTGCCATCTGAGGAGGAAGAGGCAAAGAAGGACAGTTGGTCGACTGTGACTATCTTCCCTTGATGGGGAAAATGAATCACAGTGAATAGGGAGGAGGCAACAACATGCATGGAATGGGTCCAACTTCATCCAAGTATGTTGGGCGCGGGATCCCCCAAGGGAAATTTTGGGGCTAAGAGCCTATATTTTGGTCCACTTTTGTAATACAAATGTAAAGACTCCTCATTTTGTGGGTGCAGAGAGTGTAGATGTTAAAGACTCATAGGGTTGTCTGCCCTTATTTTGATAATGTAATGTTGGTTGTAAGAAATGTACCCATGGTCCGTGGACCATGATTGTATAAATAGAGCTAAGCTTTAAGTAGTTAGAGGCATGGAATCATGGAATAATCAATAAAGATGTATAAAAGATAGCTCTAAAGTAGAAGTCTAAGTCTTGGGTCATATCATAGGTAGAGGCTTTGCATATGAGTGGGTAGAGGCCTAGAAGTTCGCAATTGAGTGTGAAAACCCCTACAACTGAGTGCACAAGGTGAGTCAAGTCTATAATTATCTAGAATTATCAATAAAGAAGAGTATTCTATCAATTCTGCATCTTTATCTCATGTTTATTCATCTGATATATTAGGTATGAATTTCACTTCTAATGCTTATATGATGAACAAATGTGAATAACTATACTGGATAAGTGAACGCAAGTAAGAACATTTGTTTATGTGAAGCTAACTAAGATTTGTTAATAAGATAAGTAAGATACTTAGCTTAGTTTGGGAGATATTGCAGTTTGCTTCCCTAGCAGCACAAGAGGACTTCAGCCCCTGGATAGGGCTACGTAGAAGCCAAATGTAACAGTTCGCGAAGGTACTGAAGGGTAGAGAAGGGGTATAAGCAACCAAAGTGAAGGCAGGTATAGTTAGAATAAGTTGACATCACAACCATCTCAAGGGTACGGAAACTTGATTCTAGCATCCCCCCATACTGCTTTGAGTGAGACTTCAGTCTGTGCTCTGTGGGCTGATGCCGAAAGGGCCAGTAGCGTAGGGATTTGTTTAGATAACTAACGTTGAACCTGGGTCAGGCCCCCTCAAGCCAGAAAATAGTTCCGTTGTTGGGACCGGAATCTACATAAGAGATGTGCGCTTTCGTATCACTGGAATCCAGCTAAGAAAGAAATCGAAGGCTGGTTGGACATAATAATTCACATGTTTGCGGCACTGGAGAACAAAAACCCATGACTGTGAAATGAATAGTGGCTAGATAGCTACCTGTATACGGATATCCATGAAATATTTTTTGCATCCTTCCCTACTACTATACAAGTGGATCACGAAGCTAGCAGATAGCCAAGGAAGGTGGAAAATTAACAGTCCTATTGTGTGGACCCCAAAGCTAGTGCGAAGGTTGGAAGCATCAGAGGATAAGATCACGTGTGCCATCAATCATTGGCTCGATCACATTATAGGAGGATTTGTTACTGATTTTGCGGTCGACACCTTAGTCAGCTATAGTGAGGCAGAGCGACGCTTTTTCAAAGGACCGTGAGGTAAGTACGTAAAATATTTGAATACTTGGATTAAAATGTTGTTGTGCGAAAAGTGGGCTATGCAGTTACCTTGATGTTTGCGTCTACACCAAGTGGAAGAATTTATAGAAATGAAGGAAATAAGGGTCCATAGCATAGTCCCTTGATTTCACCTCCACGAGGGGACAAAGAAGGGATCATGAAGGTCTCTCCACGAAGTTCTATTCAGTTGATAAGAAAAATATTTTTGCAAATTCCACCTCCACCCACACCACTAGTGGCTTCATCGCCATCACCTCCAACTTCACCCATACCACCTCCACCTCCACCATGATTCAGTATGGCAAACACAATGAAGCTTCTTGTGTTCAAAGGCTTGGGAAATGAGGACCTAGACCAATTCAGGTTCGTTATGAGGGATGTATGGGAAGCTCAAGGTGTTACAGATGACCATATAAAGAAAGCGGCACTGGTTAGTGCTCTGCAAGATCACGTGCTAACCTAGTACATTAAGTACTCCAGCAATAATCCAAATGCTAGAGTAGCAGACATCCAAGTAGTACTAAATAAGGAATTTAGCAGACCTAAATCTGAAGTGCAGTTAATTATTAGATTCAAAGAGATCATAATGCTACCAAGCAAGATGCCTTGGGAACTAGACTAGAGGCTGAAATGTATGATCTGCGAAGCCAACATGAATTTGACAGATGGACAACATCGCGAGTGGTTTGTGGCTTCACTACTACCACACTTAAGGAGTGCGTTGTTGCAGCAAAAGATAACAACTCAGGTAGAGGCCTTGGATATTTTCATGAGACTACATGAGATCTCGATGCAAGATCCTAATCTAGCAGTTCAGCACATCCACGTGCAGCTCAAGAATCCGTGCCTTGAGATGAAAAGCTTGAAGCAGGATAGGATAGTTTGGCCAGAGGTACCCGAAGAAGTATGTTGCGTGAAATACAAGATCCAGTGTCATGACAAATACCACTACCCCGTCTTTTCAAATTACCTTGCAATAGGAGGCCCAATGCATTTAAGGCTTAAAGCTCAAGCAGGACCTAGTGCAGCACCTTCTTTGTCGTGCACTATATGTCAAATAGTTGGAAAGCATGCCACAGATAACTGCCACTTTTTATAGAAGTATACATAAACTCTACAATAGTTGTTCTATAGATTTTGTAGATCGGTGGGACATGATGAGCATACTTGCAGGAGCTATGAATTGATGATGGATAGAGCTCCCACCTATAGAGTTCAGGCCGAAATGCAGCCCCTTGACTAGAATGCAGGGATGGTTCGAACATGATTTCAGGGACGCGGACGAGGTCGAGGCAAAGGAGGACCTGGTAGAGGTCATAGACAGTTGATTTGCTACAATTACGAAGGGCCAGGACACTATGCCCATGATTGCACTAATCCAATGCATCCATCGTGCAAGTATTGCATGTTGTTCGATCATGAAACAGAAGATTGTCCTACTTAGATAGCTAGGATATGAGACAAAAGAGAGCTACCATCTCCCCCGACTCAGAACCTACATATGATGAGTTCTGAGCTGCGTGAGGAAGATTCAAACGTAAATATAGTGCTCCATAGTGGAATCGTGACAGGAGATGATAAGGGGAAACAACTAGAAGATAGTACCTAGGTTCGCAAAGCCCAGGTGAAAGAGGTTGAGTTTGATTTGGAGCGAACTCGGGAAACCTTCATGGAAGCTAAGAAGAGCTTCATTAAGGCCTCCATTTCAGGAAGCAAAGATAAGCCTGAGCCGAAGATGGATCCCTATATGCTCACTACTTTCCTCGAAACCTGTATGAAGTTACTGCACGAAAGTAAGGCTGTGAAAGGGTTATAGGAACTCATCAACGAATGTGTTGGGACCGCACAAAGAGAACTCGTGTATTCTAAAATATTGGAAAGAATAAGACAAGGATGGGGCATGAAATGAGACTGACCACGCAGATCAAAGAATATGAGATGGATCAAGTCATTCTGGGTTTGGTATCATATGCGAATGTTTCACCGAAACAGACATGGGAGTGAATGGGGAGACCTACACTACAATGGTCTCTTATTCAGCTAAGAATGGAAAATCAGTAGAAAATCATACCCATGGGGTGACTACAGGAAGTCACTGCAGATATTGAGGGAGAGAGTGCACTGGCAGAGTTTGAAGTAATAGAGATTATTGATGACAACAATCCCTACCCTGCGCTCCTGGGAATTTACTAGGCTACTGATATGAACGGGGTAATTAATATGAAGAAGCGAAAGATGATCTTTGAGAAGATGTCACTACGTATAATAATACCCCTGGATCCTGATGAAGGATCCTGCTATACAGAACCAGTCCATGACTATGATAATGATGATGATTTGGACTCCATCTACAAGGTAATAGTGCGAGACCAAGATTGGGTGAATCCCACCATGGATGGGTGGATTACATGGGAGCACAAGAGTTCCTGCACTTCGGATTCTGACGAAGAAGTAGAATGATGGCAGAATTGGTTACACGAAGTAACTACATTGAATTGCAATACGATGACTCGGTCACTGTGTTACATGTCGAAAGAAGTAAGAAATTTTCCTACTTATGATGGTCTAAATGAGGTAGATGCCTTCTTGGGTGCATTTGAAAGGGAGGTGTCGAAAATCAACGCTTCCAAGCCTTAGACTGGGTACTACGCACTACGCCCACAAAATGGTTTGGTACACACAAATGAAGCTTTGATGATTGGCACGAATGATGAGAGCACGATTTGGGAAGCCTAAGATGTGACTGATAGAAAAGTATGATGGACAGGATGATCCATGCGTGCATCTAGCCAAGTGGACACAGGCCTATGAAGAAAAGCCCCTACCTAAGCAGATGCACATGTACTATGTGCTAAACTTCCTGGTCAATAAGCCTGTCTTGGGGGGGCGAATTTTCAGATGGCTCTTATTGTTCCAAGAGTAAGATTTCAAAGTTGTTGTGAAGCTTGGATGTTTGAACATAGGAATAGATCACCTATCGCTCATCGAGACTGGGGAGGAACCTACCAGTTTCAAGGAAGGAT
This sequence comes from Pinus taeda, assembly GCA_000404065.3. Taxonomy (NCBI): domain Eukaryota; kingdom Viridiplantae; phylum Streptophyta; class Pinopsida; order Pinales; family Pinaceae; genus Pinus; species Pinus taeda. The sequence continues at coordinate 92,159 of APFE030946219.1, read as the reverse complement.
TACCTGATGCACAGCTCTTTACTGTCCAGGTAGCTGAAAGGAGGCATGGGACTATAAACTACACCGCCTTGCAGTTGCATAATCTAGGACTGCATGAAGCAGCAAAGTGTCGTAGGGTCCACGATGGTGCAAAGATAGTTGCACTAGAGCGCAAGTCTGCCAGAAAGTGACTGTTAAAGTCACTATTCATGATTTGATGGTTGGTTTTAGGCGAAATGGACAGGGTGACAGGCATTTAAGGTGAATTTTATGGTTTAGATTGTTGGAAATCTGTTGCCAATCTAGCATTAATGGACCAAATGTGGGGAGAGCAATCGAATTAAAACTCAAAAGGCCCTATAAATTACAAATGTTGTCCAACGAAAAACACTTCAAATTTTGAGAACTAAGTTGTTGTCCGCTCAAGTATACATGAACCGACATTTATTCGAGACTCTGAAAGTAAATTTGTTGTTTCTACAACTACAAGAGACACCGCAAGAATTCTGGAATAGCACAATCTTATCACCCACAGAAGCCATGGACACAAAAATAGTGACAGTTGAGGAAGCCACATAAGAAATTGCGGAAATGGAAGCCCCACAGAGTGCCAAAGCAATAGTTGAAGTCCCAAAATCACATAGAACACCAATACCTAGGAAGGATAAGCAGGCTATGATCCCAGTGCGTGTCTCACCCAGAAATCCACAGGGGACCAAACTCACATTGCAGGAAAAGGGGAAGGGCATCAATCTAGAGGCTGAAGAGGAGGAAGAATTTGAAGAAATCTTGGTAGATGAGCATGATGTAGAGTTGGAAGTTGAAATCCAGGGTGTGGACCCTATTACCCTGTTACCTAAATATGTTCCTCCACACAAGGGTAAAGCCAAGGTGTCGAACGATATACATGAGAGTAAGAGCTCTCTGCAAACTCCGTTGCTCCCCGTTGATATTATTTTTGAGGGTCTGCACTTGGGGCGGGTTCCTGTGTTGAAGTTTTAACATTGGGACCTTGCAGACCATGAGAAGTTCCCACATTTAGTAATTGAGGAGCTAATGCACAAGAGGACTGATGCAACCTCTAGAACAATTCAATTGGAGCCGCAGACATGGCTCAAAGGTGTAGAGACGATCAGGTTGCTAAACCTACTCTAGGTGTCGCATTACCACCGTGCCCCAGTGATCGTCTTCATCATCGGGCAGCTGCTCTACTTCGTGCATGATGGGTGCTTGTGAATGGAGGAGCCCATCCCCATCACAAACCATCTGATTCACCAGATTACAGGGCTACCTTACTCAAGAGAGGATCCAACAAACATTTCAGAGGGAAAAGGTGGCGAGTTAGCCCTTGCAGAAGCAATGAAGAAGAAGTTCAAGCTAGAGAAGAAGAAGCAATGGTACACCATCTCCAGCATTAACAACCCTGCAGTGAAGGTTGCGTCACAAATATTGGTAGGGAAGGTGATGCGGAAGTGTCGCGTGGATGAGGTGCCCACAATAGTGGTTGCATTAGCAGCCCAATGCGTAGAACAATTCCAGTTCAACTAGCCAAACTATCTATGCTGAAAGTTCCTTGAGAACTATCTCGAGGCATAAAAGTAGGGAAAAATGTTTCATTACACGTGGCTCTTGTTGTCAATATTACTGGTGGCATGGGAGCTGCCCTAAGATACCCAATTCCCTTCGATCACGCCGGACCTTCTAGAGGTAGCGAAGTAATCTTTAGTGTGGATGACCAAGGACGTGTAACATATCCAAGAAAGCAAGATCTTTTGGATCCTAATGGAGATGAATATTTGGATGGGGATCAATCACAAGTCATGATTGTGGCCCAAAGTATACAACAGTTTGTAGAGCTTTGCATAGTTCAAGGAATATTTCCACCATGTCTTCAGCAAGGATCGACGATGTCATATTCACAATCCTTGAGTCTTGGCCACCGGAGTGTGCGCTCCAACTGGCTCTGTGGTGAACACAAACAAGTATTTTGCACAGCACAAGAAGGAAAAGACAAAGCTTCAAATGGCGCAGCTGGCAGAAAAGCACAGAAAAGAGGAAGCAATGGCTAAGGCCTAAGAAGTGCATGACACTGCGAAGCTAGTGGAACAACAAAAAACAAGAGAGGAAGAGCACGAAGGACAAAAGTCACCTTCACCCAAACCAGAGACAGACACAAAACAAGTTGGCACGGATTCGCAGACAACGTCCAACCAGCTCAAGTGTCCGCGACCACCAGAGCAGACAGTGCCACGAAAGAAAAGGCATCAAATAATTCTTTCGACCCAATCACCCTCATTGAAGGGGATCTACATGACATCGATGAAACAGTGAGGGATGTCACTGTAGAGTCCCTCCAATAATTTGAAGAACAACAGCAACTAGTATTGGGGGCTCTCCGGTCAGAAATATAGGAGTTGCAGGTTCTCACTTGTTACAGATCCATTTTGGCACATCAAATCCCAACATTCAGATCAGTGTTTTAGGGCTCATAAAACCCTTAATTTAGTTGTTTCATGCCCTAAACAAGTCAACCATTTGAATGCCTCCTTCCCAAATAGTTTCATGACTTGAAGACATCTAGAAATTTCCTCTCGAGGGACAAGCATAGGTAGATACACTGCCAATGTGCTCTACTGCGCAGGTAGATACCCTGTTAGGGTGCCTTGCAGAGCACCTAAGCCCTCTTTAGGTTGCGCTGACCGAATTTGAGCGAAATTCAATGGGGTTTGGGGAATATTCTTATCTCTCGGAGTCATATAGAAGCTTCCCTTAGTTATCTACTCCTATGAGCTCGTAAATGGATGAGGAATGAGTTAAGGTGCATCCTATCCTCTCATCCCTTCCTCCATGGAACTAATTCTAAGTATAGAAGGCCATTCATTGTCACCATTAATGACAAAACCTCATTCATCCTCCTATAAATTGACCACTCATCTAAGTGATCAAGGGCTGGCTAGATTATGTTGAATTATAAGGAGATTATGTTGCTATGAGACTTGACTTTGGAGCAAATATGTGATGCCATAAGCTTGTCTTACTTATGATGTGATGTGGATGGGATCCAAGCTAGAGGAATGACTTTGAATCAGACACTGATGGTTGTAATTCCTTCTTCTATCCAATGAAGTGTTTGAACCTTTTTCCATATGATGTGTTCTTTCATAATTCTTATATGTATGAATTTCTTCTGATCCCTTTCATTTATATTCAATGGATTGTATGCTTTGATCAGTTTTTGTCTTCTATTGTGTTTACAGGGTACTTCTCAAGCGAATTAGTATGAGAAGGAGCGACGAAATCAATACAAGGGAGACGAGAGGAAAGCAGAACTATAGGTAGGCCTTCTATCCTCTCTTCTTATCTATTGCTTATAGGAAAAGTCTAAAACACCTTAAACTGTTGTTCTAGGCATAGCTACTTGTCTAGTGAATTAGTGTTTATTTGTAGATGCTAAATTCTCCTAGTGAAGATCGGGTCACGATCAGACACAATGGAAGTGGGCATGCCATGCAATTTGAATATCTGGTCCATGAAACATTGAGCCACCAAAGCTGGTGTAAAAGGGTGGGGTAGGGTGCAAAAATGAGCATACTTAGAAAGTCTGTCCACAACCACCATGATGACTAACTTGTTGCCTGAGTTCGAAAGACCCGTAATGAAATCCTTAGAAACATCCATCCAGATTGAGGTAGGGATGGGAAATTACTGTAATGTGCCTAGGGATTTGACTGTTTCTACTTTGTAACGCTGAAACACATAACACTAGGCTACAAAATTAAGAATGCCCTTTTTCATGTGTCGTCCAAAAGAATGAACGCTGAGTGCGAGCATAAGTCTTTTGAAAGCCTAAATGGCCCGGAGTGGGAGGTGAGTGCAACTCTGCCAAAATGAGACTTTTGAGGGTGGATGTTGGTGATATCACTACTTTTTCCTTGTAATGAAGAGTCTCATCCTGCCAAGAGTAGCCCACTATGGAATTTGGATCCACCTACAATTTATTAATGAGTTGGGAGAGCAAAGGATGTGAAAAGCATTCCTTGCAAGCCTCTCCAATCCACTCTGGAATAGAAAGATAGATTGCTAGCAAGGTTCCTTCCTCCTCAAATTGGTGTGATAAAGCATCTGCTATGACATTTTCTGACCCTTTCTTGTAAATTATCTCATAATCATATCCCAACATTTTGGCTAGCCATTTATTTTATTTTGGTGAGGATAGGCGTTGCTCCAAAAAATATTTAAGGCTTTGATGGTCTGTGCGGATTTGGAAACGTCGCCCCAATAAGTATGGTCACCAGGTATCCACTGCATGTAAGATGGTCATCATATCCTTCTCATAGGTAGATTGTCCTAGATTTGTCCTACTCAGTTGTCAGCTAGCGAAGGCCAAGGGTCGACCTTCCTACATTAAGACAGCTCCAATACTCGTACCTGAAGCATCACATTCAATCACAAAATATTTGGTGAAGTGGGGTAGTGCCAATACGAGATTGGAACACATGGCTTGTTTGAGAGCTATAAATGCATGTTGCACTTCGTCATTCCAAAGGAATGAATTTTACTTGAGAAGATGAGTGAGGGGTCTAGCAATGTGACCATAATTGCAGACAAATTCGCAGTAGTAGCTGGTGAGACCCAAAAATTCTCTCGAGCTCTTCAAGGTCTTTGGTTGAGGCCAATCTTGCATTGCCTGCATCTTTTTGGGATCCACCCTGACACCTTCAAGCCCCACATTGTGGCCCAAATACTCAACTTCTTCCATGCCAAAAGAGAACTTGGACAGTTTGACAAATAATTTATGCTTCCGAAGTAGTTGCAAGAGCAGATCTATATATTGAAGATGTTTTTCCCAGGTGAGGCTGTAGATGAGGATGTAATCAAAGAAAACAAGGACAAATTTTCTGAGATATGGTTTGTGTAGGTGATTCATGAAGCTTTGAAAATTGGATGGGGAATTACATAGACCAAATGAAATGACCAAGAATTCATAATGGCCTTCATGAGTTCAGAAAGTAGTCTTTGGAATGTCTACTTCTTTCATGCGAATTTGGTGATAGCCCAAGCAAAGGTCGAGCTTAGTAAACAATTGAGCCCCATTTAGTTCATCCAAATCATCAACAACCGTGATGGAAAATTTATCTTTGACCATCATCTTGTTGAGGGCCCTGAAGTCTAGACACATATGTCATTCCCCATCTTTCTTAAGCACCATGACCACATGCGATGAATAAGGACTAATGCTAGAACGAATGACACTGGCTTCTAGGAGTTCCTTGATGATTTTTTAAATTTCATTCTATTGGGCGTAAGGATATCTATATGCATGCACATTTGGTGGTTTTTCCCCTAGGACCAAAGTAATGCTATGATCATGTTCCCCTCTCGAGGGTGGAAACTCATGAGGCTTGTCAAAGACGTGCAGATGGTTGTTTAATACCTGTTGCATCTCAGGATGAATATGAAGAGAAGTGGGTTCGAAGGCCTGGATGGCATCAAATTGGTCTATAACTCCATGGTGGCCCCTGTTTAACAATTTTTCCATCCTATGCCAACTGATGATAGAAGGAGCACCCACCTGGAATCCGCGGAGGGTATGTGTGTGGTTATTCTGCTTAAAGCTCATATATAACTCGTGGAAATCCATTGTGATTGGGCCGAGTGTGCGGAGCCATTCTGCACCCAAGACAAAGTCACACCTACCCATGTTGATGGAAAACATGTGGGTCTTTAGGTGATAATCCCCCATTTGAAGTTTGACATTTTCATAGCGGCCTTGACATTTCATTGTCCCCCATTAGCAATATAGACCTAGAAATTAGAGACTACTCTGACAAAACAATTCACTGATTCAATGATTCTTTGATGGATAAAGTTATGTGTTCTGCCACTATCAATCAAGACTATTACCGAGCGATGCTTAATAAAACCTCTGATTTTGAGAGTTTGGGGAGAAGAAATTCTTGCCAAAGCATGAAGCGACATAACTAGTTCTTCAGTTGTAGCTGGGAGCTCATTGTCCCGCTGGTTGTTCTCATGTTCCTCCTCCGGTCCTATTATCACTCAGGTTGTTCCCTGCCTCCAGAAGGGAATACGGCCGAGGTAACCACTAACCAACCTTTTAGCTGTAGATCCTATCCAATCTACAACCAGAGAGGGCTCTCTCTTTGTGATTTAGACTTGTTTGATTATATGTTAGGCTAGTTATGAGGCACAACTTTTGTTTGGTGTTTGGAAGATGACATTCAGTAGAACAAGGATGTAACATGAGAGAAGTTTAGACCATTGGGTTGATGGATTCCAATGGAAATAAACCTCTGGGTATGGTTTCTTTGGCAATAGGAAAACTACAAAGCAAGATAATTAAACACAGAACAACTTTCAAGCTGAAATAAGATGAAATGAAGTCAAGGAATGAAAGGCAATCAAGAATCTTTCATTATCTTAACAGGGGAAATTGTGTAAACATTATAAGGGAGCAGTTAAGTATTCCTTGATGATATTTAGAGTGGAAGAACCAGGGAGACAAGAGCGGTCAAGAATTCTTGCCTATGCTAGTCCTATGGAAAACATAAAAAATTACAGGAATTGAACACAGAGTACAACAAAGTAAATTCCAGGTTATCCTTTTTTCTTGTAACTTAGAACATGATATTTAGATGATAAATAAAACACAAATACAGTAACACAAGAGTAAAGAAGACTTATTGATCCATGTATTAACACAAGAATTCTGCAATATATCCTTCTACCATTGATTCCATAACTAGCAAGTTCACCAACACAGCATTCCACCAATTTTTATTTCAGAAGAGTTCTCAAAACTTATAAAGCAGGTCCACAATGATATTCACCAACCAACAACAATACATAACTTGAGAAGGTATTTATAGAAAGTTTACAAAATATCCTGTAGGAAAATAGCAATTAATAAATTTATCCATCTACTTTGGCAGGGGCAATAACTGATATGGAAAACCGTACAGAAATGAATGAAGAAATAACTATGCTATACTGGCCACCTTAGGTGTCCTGTTATTGCTGAATTTTTGGCTCAAATAGTCGGTTGATGGCTGTTTCTCTAATTTGGGTTCCTAATGTGTTGTCACTTGCCACTTGTGCCTGAGTTTGTTTGAACGCTTTTAGCGCGAATTCCATCCTTTGTCGATTTGATTTTCTGATAGGAGACACATATATTGCCATTTACTTGTAATGGAGACAATTTACAAAAAGAAGAATCAAACTACCTTGGTAAGACCTCAAGCATGCTCTTCCACCATTGATCTGTTGGTAATTGATGCTTTTTTAGTTTAATCAATGTCTCATCAGCTTCAGTATACCTGTAATAATTTGGCTAGACTTCAAAGAGATGTGCTATCTCATGCTCAATGTAAAACAAATTTTCCAATTTATCATATAAATTTTGTCCAGAGGGAGGCATTATCTCTTCTGAACTGCTTAAAGATGCTGTAATTTGATTGGTAACATAGGTATTTAGCCTGTGAGCATATTGTTCATGTTTTAACAGTCTTCCATTGCTAGTGAATAGGCTGGGTAAACCTTTGCTCTGTAATACTGCAAACTTCTGCCTAAAGGCATTTACCTTTGTCTGCATTTCTTGACACTTTCTTTCTATAGTTTGTACAAAATTCCTCATGGTCAACACCTTCTTGACTCTCAAAATAGTATCTGTCCTGTTCTGAATATCTAGAGATGCTAATTCCTTACTAGTATGAGTATTCAAAAAATGAATCAATTGATTGGCTTGCTCAGCCTTGTTTGCTAATAATGATCTGGCCTTTTGTGTCTCGTATTGAGCTAATCCTATCAATTCAATCTGGTCAAAAATAGTTTGTATTTTTGTCCATTGATCAGCAATAGACTTGCCAATCTTATCCCACAAAATAGTTTTGATCTTTGTTAAAGTTTTATGAAGAGTGAGGTCCTTTTCCAAGGCTTTTATTTTATTCTCCAGGGCCTTCACTTGTCTTGTTTTCTTAGCCACAGTCATTTTTGATTTGTCATAATTTACCTCAATCTTGGCCAGTTTTTCCTTGGCTTCTTTTAATTCTGCCATTTGGATTTCCAAAGCCTTTATTTCTTTCATCATCTCTTCCATGCTCAAGCTAGCATCTTGTCCTGCTGCTGCTGTAGTTTTTGTTGAAGTCGAGGTACCTGTTGTTTATGCTGGATCAGTGGGAGGGGCTGCTATGGTGATTGTAGGAGGAGGAACTGTAAGAGTTGGAGCTGTTTGAGCTAGCTGAGAGACCAACTCCTCATGTTTTCCTTGTAGTGTTGCTTCCAAGGATTTCTCTGTATCCAACAATCTTTGATTCATCCTTATTAATAAACTTACCACATCCTCCTCTTCTCTTTGTTGTGCCACCTCTGTGGTCTGAGGGTGCATTGTAGCTGGCAGCTTAAGTTGTCTTCCAAGGGCTGCTATGTCTTCCTATTTCTTTCTTATTAAGGCCTATGTGCCCTTGGGATCCTTCGGATCATGTCCCAATTCTATGATAATATCTTCCAATGATTTTATTCTATTATCCTTGGCTAATGAGGAGGCATTTTCCAGCTCCAATTGGGCAGAAATGTTGTACAATGAGTTCTGCAGTTTATGAGCCAGTAATGCTTTGTCTGCCAAGGTAGAGTATACCATTTCTTCGGCATGTTTATGTAACTCAATCTAGTCCATTCGGTGGATGTATTTACCAAGAAATTCCAGATTGGTCTTGATATAATCAGTAGCTGACTGTGGTTGTTGTGTGGTGGGCCTGAAGTGACTAAGGGTCATCTTCCCTTCTTGAATATCATAGGCTACCATTAGCCTTTGTTGATTGGTGGGAGCCATTCTTAACAATTGGTTATATAACTGGAACCTTATTGGTTCATTCCTGGCCTTGATTTTAGTGAATGCTCTCTTGATGTCAGAGCCTCGCTTGCTATGTTTCTTGGTGGATGTAACCTCCACACCAGTCTGTCTCTCTTGCTCCTACTGAAATGAGCTAGTAGATGTTTCCAAAAATGGAATGATCTGCTGTTCAGATTTCCCTCACCCCTTAGGTTGCCAGTTGTCTCCTCTATAAATTCTTCTTCAGAGTAGGGGTTCAACCTTTTCCTCTTCTCCCCTTGCTATTCTGTGGATGCCCCTGTGGGTGTCTCTTATGGTTTGTCCCTTTTTTTGGCTCGTTCCTTATTAAGAGGAGTTTGCAACACAGGGATCTCTATTTCCTTTGCTTGTGTTGAGGGGCCTTGCTCTTGCCCTTTTTGCCGGGTTGTATCTGGCTTATCTGCCATTATATTTTTTTGCTCTGAATGTTGTACTTCTTTGCCTTTCCCTGTAGGTGGAGTAGTCTTTTGGGCAGGTTGTTGTGAAGGTGTGGCAGATGATGTACTCATCCCAATGTGTTGTGGCAGTGTGAAAGGGACCTGTCCAAAAGAATCCAGGTCAATTGTCTTCTCAAAGTCTTTCATTTCTTTTCTAATCTCTCTTCTTCAGTACGCTGCTCAACTAGTGTACCCTCTACCCATTCCTATCGATTAGCATATTGTTCAAATTGATGGATTCTTTGGTGCACATATCCTGCAAGCTTGTTTTTTACTCTTCTAAAGCTTATGAAATGTTCAGGGTCATATGGTGCCCAATAAAAACTTTGTTTTAGCATAAGTTCATCTCTTAGTATCTTTTCTGCGTCATCCCAGGCTTCTTCCCTCTTATTGAAGACAAAAGGGCCCAATTCATGTCTTATCTTGAGTTGTTCCTTTTTCCTAGTACCATGGCAATGAGTCAAATCTACACTACTAAATTGCCTGAAGTATTCCAGGGCAAAGAGTCTCATGGGGACCTACTTTGGAAACTTATAGGGGGATAACTGATAGCCATAAATCCTAATCACTATGTGGTTTTGGTAAAAATACCAGTCACCAATGCTGTAGCCCTTTGAGAGATGTAAAATCCTCTACATTTCAGCAGAGAGCCTGCCAGGATGAGTCATAACCAATAGGGAAGTGGCTGGGTAAATGAACAGGTCAATGAACTCATAATATGTATAAGGTGAGAGGTGAACTTCATGGAAAACTGAGGTCCAGAAAATCACAGACCTCCTCTCTCCTTTGGGCTCTAGTCTTTTAAGAGGAACTTGGAAACTATCAGGATGATAGTACAGCAGTAGATGATATATATAGGATGTATACTTCAACACTCTTTCTCTTTCCAAAATCATGAATTGCTCATGGATTTTATTTGCTATGAAGGTGGCATAGTCATACTTGATAGCAGGGGGCTATCCTGGAGTGAATATGGACACCAGTACCAGCACAGTTTCATCAACATACTCACCGGTTTTGCATCCTATAATGTAGGATATCATGTCAATTAAGAGTTTCCCTGCCTCATTGAACCAGACTTGGTGATAAGGAGGAGGATGATCAGGCTGGCACTTTGGTAGCATAAACAACTGACCAATTCTTGTTATCTCTGAGCTAGGCAGCTTGGCACCTTGATCAAGCAAAAGTTTCATGGTGAGAGGAACCAGAGGCTAGGTTGGCTCAAAATTCAACATCTCATTTTTAGACTGAGGAGTAATATAGAAGAGTACAGATCCAAATGGAGTCAGGATTGCTCTTTGTGTGGGATCATAGTTTGCACAACATAAATGGATGAAATCAGGGAGCACATTCACTAAAGGGAGTGTTGGGTTGTGTTATTTTCTTTCCACATAGTTAACAGGGGGTTTGAGGGGTACCCGTAACCCCACTTTATGGGGTCCAGGGCAGCGCCCCAGAAAATTTTGGTTTTGGACCCTATGTTAGGTTGGGCGGACCCACCTATGATTTTGTGCATGATTTTCGCACATGTTTTTTGGACGCGATGGTTTTCGGCCCATGGTTTTGGACGTGATGGTTTTCAGTCCATGGTATTGGATGCCTCGGCATGTATAAATATGTATTGTAACATTCAAAGAAATATAATGAAAAATCAAGCTGGTAGTCTCGGTTTTGGGATCCAGTAGGAAATCTCTGTGTATATGTGTTTTATGTCTTATGCTCTCACATTTTTATTTTTCCTGTGATTTAGAATTCGTATGCAGGTAATTTTTGTACGGGGTTAAAACCTACAGGGAGGTCATAGATAGGCATATTGGATTCCCAAATTCCCAGGACATCAGTGTTGTTTCTGTGGCTATTTCTAATTTCACAAAAGGTTTGTAGGTGAGGTTGGAGACCCATCATATCCTTAATCTGGAAGTCTTTTTCAGCAAGAGGTATCCATTCCAACTCCTTATGTGGTGCATTCAAGGGTGCAATGTTCAGGGCCACTGGAGCCTCCATTTTCAGTTTGTTAAGTGACCTTTAACTTGAAGTTAAGAGTTTTCTGGAGTAACAGACAATAGAGTAGCGGTTTTGGTTTCCCACAAAAAATTACAGACTGAGCTATGCTTGTAGAGATTGTTGCCTTAGGTGAAATTCGCAATCACAACAGAGTTTGCATATTGGCTTGGGAGGTTGGAAAAAGCAGAGGAAGAGCGCTCCTCTTACAGGTGTTTTTTGGTGATTTTATAGGTGAAGATGAGCTCGATTTTCAACTTAATGGGCAATTTGCAGAGGAAAACAGGATTTTTCTGGCAATAGCATATTTTTACTTGAATTTAGCTCTTGAGGTGAGTTTAACAGAGAATTTTGTAAAAACAGGGGTTTACGGGTGAATTATCGGGTAAATACATGTTTTAGAGGCGACTGGAGCGAACGATAGTTGCAGACTGAGCTGAAGGGGTTGGGTTTGCAGCGTGAAATCGCCCAGGTGGCGAACTGGATCTGTGGTGATGAATTGAACGTAAGGTGCATGTAGAGTCTCTGCAACACAATGCACATCAATAAACAAAAAACTATCACTTTCACGCTTTTTAACAAATTTTTGGGTTTTTTTGGGCTTTTGGCGCTTTTTCGGGATGATGTTCGCATGACATAAATTTTGTCTAGTAGTGGAGTACGGAAGGTGATGTGGTGGATGATGTGGTCGCTGACGTGGGCGGATGACATGGCGAACACAGTGAATGAACAGTAGCGCGAGCATTGGCATGGTGCTGATGTGATGATGACGCAAGCAGCGGGACCAAAGGGCGGTTTATGGTTTTCATCATACCGCTTTTGGTACGGGGGTGGTTTGTATCAGAGCGGGCCCGATGCAATAGAAAAGTGACGGATGTCCCCAGGTACAACGGGAATACCGCTTTCTATCGGGTACTAATGTCCAGACATCGAGACACCTCCGATATTGATGTGAGCCATTGAATCTGGAGGGTGCGATCCAACAGTTGACGGGAATGGGAGTTAACGGTAAGATATGGCGCAGGGGGCCCACCCAAAAGATTTAACGTTTTATAATGTTTTGCGGGGGTTGAAAACTTTGGGTTATCGGGGTATGGTTATTCAATTAACCGAATGTTAATTAAAATCCAATTTAATTATGCGCACAAGGTTATAACGTGGTTTATGTGGGCGGGTTAGGGGTGGTTATTTTTTTAACAGGGGGTTAAATAAATTCCAACGCGGAGGTTTATTATATGTTTTTGCTAAACGTTATAATTCCTGAAACTTTTGCTATATGGCTATAGTTGCCAAAGATAGGGATATTATATATTTTTTGTGTTTTTCATGTATTTTTGTATAAAATAGGGGAGGGGAAATATAAGTGGGAGTTATATAATAGGGTTAACATGTTAGTATGAATATAAGGGGAAATGTTAGGTGCATGAAGTTGAATCACCTAGACTTGGGGGTGTGGGGAGAAATAAAACTTTACACAAGAAATGTGGCTTGGAGATTTTAAGTAAACCTGAAGTTTCACTTAAGCTTTTATAGAAATGGAGTGAGGTTAAGAGTTTGAGCAGATCCCAATCTCTTTGAGGGATGTTAGTGAATGATTATTGTGAGGGGAGAGAGGGGGGAGTTAGAGATGAAACATCTGATCACACCTTTGCCATGCCACTTGAGATATCCATGAAATAGATCATATTCAAAAAGATGACATTGTTGATAGACCTGTTTCTGCAACTTCAATCTACTTACGCATTCTACAATTCCTAATGTTTTTTCTTCATTTTGATTGGGTGCATTTGAACTAGCAAACCCTGCTTTTCCTCTTTTCTTTTCGCTGCCCTCCTACCTAAATCTATCCTTATCTCTTCCAAGGGCTCAGATTGAGCAGTTGGGCCCTTTGCTTCTCTACCTATCTAGTGATTTTCCAAGCTTGAACTATTTGAACAGACCTTCTTGTCTATTCTAAAACAAGAAATTTAAACATGATCTAGCCAGGGTTGAATTGTCTAGCTATTCATCAATTGTGAGAAAGTCAACGATTGCACATTCTGAACTTGCTATGCAACATGTAGTACAGTAGTAGCATTTTGAAAAGCCACTTCCCTGGTCCATCTTTGGGGTTGCTTTTGTTTCTCTTCTTCTTGAATTTTTGATTTTTTGATAATATGGAACCTTTGTAGCATGGAAAGGATGATCATATTTGGCATTTCCACAGTCAATCATGAAAAATGACACCTATTGGTATAGGAACCTAATAGGTCCCTCAAATGGTGGGGCTTCCTCAAATGAATTGTGATCAGTAGCATCAATTTGAAAGAATTTGGGTTCCTTGCATTTATGCCCAAGGATTGTTTCTCATCATAGTAGTAATAGAATCATTTCTTTCTTCTTTCTGCCATATCCGCTAGTGACACATTTTGAACCTTAAGTGTTTGGGTAGTGCTCGGAACCTGGGTGGGGCATCCCTTGGCTATGAAATTTGGACCAGTCAACTGGGTCGCTAATGCGTGTTCTACTTCATGAGCCATCTTGCAAGCTACCAGCCATGAGACTGGGTGTTGCAGTCAGACATGAGCTTGCATGGTGTCTTTGAGACCATTGACAAAACATTCCAAGTAGAATTCATCTGCAAGACCTCTTGTGTGGAAGGCTAACGCTTCAAAGGCTTTAATATATTCTTGCACTGTGCTTGTCTTTCAAATCATAGTAAGGCAACCCAAAAAGTTAGATTCATGGTCAAAGTGATTAGAAAGGGCTTTTGAGAATATTTTCCAAGTCATTGGCCTTGCATAGCTGTGTTGATGCCACTGCCACCATTGCCATCTTTCTTGGTCCAAGTACAGGCTTCCCACACTTAGCTTAGTCACATCATCTCTGATGTGATTCAATGTGAAATATTGCTCCATTTGTGCTAGCCATATGTCCATATGAGAGCCATCAAATTTATACAAGTCCAACTTGGGTGGTCGAGGCTGGGGATGTTGGTGGTTTCTATAGAAGTGAAGATTATGGCTAGACTCACCCTCAAGGTTTTCATTAAAATCATATGCCTCTGATTTTTCTCCCGACTTACCCTTTTTTATTGTGTCATTTAAGGTCTAGATCTGCTTCATTAACACCTCCAAGTTTTTTTCAAGGGTGTTTATCTTCTCATTGGCCATAGCTTGAGCTCTGGTTTGTACCATGCACAAATCCGGTGCACTTGTCGTTACTATGAAAAAAAATTGGGACCACCTGAAATTTTGATGCTGACAAGTGAATGGTACCACCTTTCTTAGCCCGTCGACCCGATTCTTATGGGCTAAATCTCCTATAAGCGTCTCAGGAGGGTCTCAAACTCATTTTTTCTTTTTTCTTTTTTTCCTTTTTTTTCTTTGTTTTTTTTACTCCAAAAGGATTTTTACTCCTTGCTTAGGAATACGACAGTAGTCAATTCATAGAAAAGTTAATTATGCCCAATGTCCTACGAAAATCACACTCAAGTATAGGAGCCACACAAATAGTCAGATCTGTCAATGAAACCCTCAACTACAGAGTGTGATCGAACCCCTGCTGCTAGATCTGAATGGTTGTTCTGATTATTGTGACTGCTACAGAACCCAAACTACTGGATCTGAATGACGGAACTGATTGTTGCGGTTGTAACAAAATCAAACCTGCTAGATCTAATCTAGCAAAGATGATGTGTGATCTAGAGAGAGACAAGGGAACTATGGTCTCAAGGAGTGTCAGGTGCTACAAATCGTAATATACATAAGCGTCTGACAGTAGTACTCAACCCAATCTTTCAGGGCACTAACCAAGGAGGATCAACTGTACCCTTAGCCGTACAACCCGACTACCCTATCATACGCGTGAGTAATCTCCTTAAGTGTGGTTCTCGATGTACTGTAGTAGAAAAACAACCGAATATTTATCTATCATGAGCTTTCAAGAGAGCATAGGGGGCTTCCGATATACCTAGAGGGTACATGGAAGACAGTCTGTGTGCAGTTCTGCCTAATGCGCTACTACTCGAAAGGGTACCGACATGGGTTACGAGGGAGTCCAACAAGCATGACCACCTATTGTATTTCCTATGTGCATGCCTCCCCAAATTCACAGGTTTATACGCTCAATGACAAATCCTGTGGTTTAAAGACGTCGGAACACGTCTCTAGCAGAAAAAAATATATATATATGCTAAAAATGGAGATTCCACCTGCCCTAAAAAGTGCTTTGATACCACTTGTTATGCTCTTGACTTGCAAGAAGATACTAGAATACCAAATATGCGAAGAAATATACCCAAAACACAAAACAAAAATAAATAATAGCGTGTATTTTATTATTCAAAAAGGAAAGAAATTTTCACTTGCCCCTTTGAGGGGGCAACCTCTAATAGAGCTGGGCTTAATTACAAAATAAGACATGATGCTCCTCAAGGGGAGTCTCTATCCTTTATATAGGATTCATACATGCAATACCATGGGTTAGTACCATGGTTCTTATTAATACCATCTATCTAATACCATGGCCCATTTGCAACTAACTATGGTCCCTTCTTTAAATGCAAGTCAACCACTTACAATTATTAATATTGGCTTTATTGACTCTTTAACTAACTATAACTATGACTCGACCCTATTACATAAATAAAGGGGTTTAGGGTTGGATCATAATAGGTAATCATATGGTGTCTTGCTATGTTCGACTTTAGATCACATATTCACATGGTTAGACTCGTACTTCAGCAAACGGTTGAATGAGATTGAAGACCCCGGATCTAGTTTCATCCATCTGGGCTGTGATATCAGGAGTAGTAAATCATATATATAATGGCTTTACATTGATATTCATTCCACGCATGGGTCTATATATGTAGACGACTGTTTATGTACATGTAATCAAAGTTTATAAGCTGAGCATGGGTATTGTTATCACTCAGATTGTTCCCTGGTTCCAGGAGGGAATACGGCCGAGGTAACCACTAACCAATCTTTTAGCTGCAGATCCTAGCCAATCTGCAACCAGAGAGGGCTCTCTCTTTGTGATTTATATTTTTTTGTTTGTATTTTAGGCTAGTTGTAAGACACAAATTTTGTTTGGTGTTTGGAAGATGACATTCAGTAGAACAAGGCAGTAAGTTGAGAGAAGTTCATACCATTGGGTTGATGGAGTCTAATGTAGTAAACTTCTGGTTATATTTTCTTTGGTAATGGAAAATTGCAGAGCAAGATAGTTGAACATAGAACAATATTTCAATCTGAAAGTAGGATGGAATTGAGTTAGGGAATGAAAGGCAGTTAAGAATATTTCATTATGTTAACAGAGGGAAATTGTGTAAACATTAACAGGGAGCAATTAAGAATTCCTTGTTGATGTTTAATATGTAAGAACCAATGAGGCAAGAGCACTTAAGAATTCTTGCCTATGATGGTCCTGTAGAAAACATAGAAAACTATAGGAACTGAACACAGAGTACAGACAGTAAATTCTGGGTTATCCCTTTTTCCTGTAACTTAGAACATGGTAATGATATGATAAATAAATTACAAATACAGTAAATCAAGAGTAAGGGAAACTTATTGATATATGCATCAACACAAGAATTCTGTAACACATCCTTTAGCCATTGAATCCACAACCAGCAATTCACCAACACAACATCTAGCAATTTTATTTTAGAAGAGTTCTCAAAATTTACAGAGCAGGTCCAGAATGATATTCATCAACCAACAATAATACATCTCTTTAGCAAGTATTTATAGAAGTTTACAAAATATCCCGTAGCAAATATCTGGACATAAATTTATCCATCTACTCTGGCAGAAGCAATAACTAATGTGGAAACAACCGCGCAGCAATAACTGAGGAAATAAATATGTTGTACTCGCTATTGTAGGTGTCCTATTTGTTGTTGACCTTTTGACTCTGATAGTCGGTTGATGACCGCTTTCCTGATGTGCTGTCCTATTGTGTTGTCCTTTGCCACCTGTGTCTGAGCTTGTTTTATCTTTTGGTGCGAATCTTCTTCCCAGCTGATTTGATTTCTCCAGATATCACCTTTTAATTTGTACTGCTAATAATTTTACAAAAAGGAGAGCTGAACTTATTTTGGTAAAACCTCCAGCATGCTCTGCCACCACTGATCCGTTGGTAATTGATGCTTTCTCATTTTGAACAGTGTCTCATCAGCTTCAGTGTACCTGTAAAAAAGATGTGCCACCTCATGATCAATGAAGAACAAACCTTCCAGTTTATCATACAAACTTTACCCTGTGGGAGGGACTATCTCTTTTGTGCTACTTGAGGAAGTTGTAATCTGATTTTTCACATAGGTATTTAGCCTATGATCATATTGTTCTTACTTTAACAGTTTCCCACTGCTAGTAGCCAAGCTAGGCAAACCTTTGCATTGTAACATTGAAAATTTATGTCTGAAGGCTTCAACCTCTGCCTGCATTTCCTGGCATTTCCTTTCCATTGTCTGAACAAAATTTCTCATAGTTAGTACCTTCTTGACTCTTAAAATAGTCTCTATCCTATTGTGAATGTCCATAGATGCTATCTGTTCACTGGTATGAGTGTTCAAGAAGTAAATCATTTGATTGGTTTGCTCAAGATTGTTGGCCAATAATACTCTGGCCTTTTGAGTTTCATACTGAGCAAATCTTATCAACTCTATCTGATCAAAAATGGTTTGTATTACTGTTAACTGATCAGCAATAGCTTGGCTGATTTTGTCCCACAAAATAGTTTTTATTTCTGTCAGGGTTCTGTGGAGAGTGAAGTCCTTCTCCAAGGCCTTTATTTTGTTCCCTAGGGCCTTTACTTCCCTGGTCTTCTCTGCAACAGTCATCTTTGATTTGTCATAACTAACCTCAATTTTGGCTAGTTTTTCCTTGGTCTCCTTGAGCTCTGCCATCTGGGTCTCCAAGGCCTTTATCTCTTTCATCATTTCCTCCATGCTTAAACTGGCCTCTTGCAATGCACTTGATGTAGCTGTTGTTGAAGTTGAGGAACCTGCTGCTGAAGCTAGATCCAGGGGAGGCGCTGCTGTAGAGACTGCTGGAGGAGGAGCTGTGATAATTGGAGCTGTTTGAGATGGTTGATAGGCCAACTCTAGCTATTTCCCTTATAGAGCCTCTTCCAATGCTTTTTCTGTGTCCAACAGTATTTATTTCATCCTCATGAGCAGGCTAACCACATCCTCTTCTTCATTTTTTTGTGCCACCTCTATAGTTTGAGGATGTATGGTAGCTGGCAGCTTCAATTATCTTCTCAGAGCTACTATGTCCTCCTCCTTTTTCCTTATTAAGGCTTGTGCGCCTTTGGGATCCTTGGGATCATGTCCCAACTCTATAATGATTTCTTCCAAGGATTTTATCCTATTATCCTTGGCCAATGAGGAGGCTTCCTCTAGCTCTAGTTGGGCAGAAGTGTTATACAATGAATTTTGTAATCTATGGGCCATTAGAGCTTTATATGCTAAGGTGGATTATACCATTTCTCCATCCCGTTTATGCAACTCAATCTGGTCTATTGGATGGATGTCTTTGGTAAGAACTTCCAGATTGGTTCTAATATAATCTGCAGCTGACTGTGGCTGCTGTACAGTGGGTCTGCAGTGACTAAGAGTCATCTTTCCTGCTTGCATCTCATAGGTTGCCATCAACCTTTGTTGATTTGTAGGAGCCATTCTTAATAACTGATTGTAAAGTTGAAACCTCATTGGCTCATTTCTAGATTTAATTTCAGTGAATGCTCTTTTAATATCCGAGCCCTGCTGGGTCTACTGCATAGAGGATGAAACCTCCACACCTGGATGTCTCTCTTGCTCCTGTTGAAAGGAGCTTGCTGATGTTTCCAAAATAGCAGGGATCTTTTGTTCAGAAGTTCCCTCACCCCTGATATTTCCTGTGGTCTCTTCAGTAAATTCCTCCTCGGAATAGGGGTTTATCCTTTGTCTCTTTTCCCCTTGTTGATCTGTAGATGTCCCTGTGGGTGTATCTTCAGGTCTGTCCCTCTTTTTAGCTCTTTCTTCATTGTGAGGGGTTTGCAGCATAGGAACTTCAGGTGACTTTATTTGGGTTGAAGGGCCTTGTTCTTGACCCTTTTCCTGATTTGTGGATGGTTTCTCTGCCATTGTAGTCCGTTGTTCTGAATGCTCAATTTCCTTTCCTTTCCCTGCAGGTGGAATGGTTTCTTTAGCCTGTTGTTGTGAAGGTGTAGCAGCTGATGTGCTTGCTCCAATATGTTGAGGCTGTGTGAAGGGGACCTGTGCAAAATAATCCAGGTCAATTCTTTTCTCATATTCTTTCATTTCTTTTTCTGATCTTTCTTCTTCAGTAAGCTCTTCATTTAATGTGCCCTCTACCCATTCTTGTCAATTAGCATATTGTTCAATGTGAGGGATTAGCTGGTGCACATATCCTAAAAGCCTGTGTTTGACTCTTCTAAAGCTTATGAATTGTTCAGGGTCATATGGTGCCCAAATCAAGCTTTGTTTCAGCATCAGCTCTTCACTTAGCATCTTGTCTGCATCACTCCAGGATTCTTCCCTTTTATTGAAAACAAAAGGACCCAATTGATGTCTAATTTTGAGTTGTGTCTTCTTGTTTTTTCCATGGAAATGAGTCAAATATGCACTACTGAATTGCCTGAAATATTCCAAGACAAAAAGTCTCATGGGGACATATCTTGGCAATTTATAGGGAGGAAACTCACAACCATAAATTCTGATCATTGTGTGGTTTTGGTAGAAGTACCAATCACCAATGTTGTAGCCCCTTGAAAGATGTA
This sequence comes from Pinus taeda, assembly GCA_000404065.3. Taxonomy (NCBI): domain Eukaryota; kingdom Viridiplantae; phylum Streptophyta; class Pinopsida; order Pinales; family Pinaceae; genus Pinus; species Pinus taeda. Next base: position 72,083 of record APFE030946219.1, on the reverse strand, counting down.
AGACTCTTTGCATTTCAGCAGTGAGCCTGCCAGGAGGAGTCATCATCAACAGGCAAGTGGCTGGGTAGATGAACATATCAACAAACTCACAATATGTGTAGGGAGAGAGGTGGACTTCATGGAAAACTGAGGTCCAGAAGATAACAGATCTTCTCTCTACTATTGAGTCTAGTTTCTTGAGAGGAACTTTGAAACTATCACGGTGATAGCACAACAGCATATGGTAAATGTAGGAGGTATATTTAAACACTCCTTCTCTCTCCAGCATTATGAATTGCTCATGTATTTTGTTTGCTATGAAGGTGGCATAGTCATACATGACAGCAGGGGGCTATCCTGGAGTGAACATGGTCAATAGCACAAACACAGTTTCATCCACAAACTCACCAGTTTTGCATCCTAGAATGTAGGAAATCATATCTACCAAGAGCCTGCCTATTTCATTGAATGAGAATTGATGATAGGGTGGAGGATGATTGGCCTAGCACTATGGTTGCATGAACAACTGACCTACCCTTGATATTTCTGAACTAGAGAGCTTTGCACCCTTATCAGGCAGGAGTTTCATTGTAAGAGGAACCAGACGCTGAGGTGGCTCAAAGTTTAGCATTTCATTTATGGATTGAGGAGTAATGTAGAACAGTACAGACCCATCTGGAGTGAGGATTGTTCTTTGTGTGGGGTCATAGTTTGCATGACATAGATGAATGAAGTCAGGCAGCACATTGACTGATGGGAGGTAGTAGATGGGCATACTAGATTCCCAGATTCTCAGGATATCAGTTTTATTTCTGTGATTGTTTCTAAATTGACACACAGTTTTGAGGTGAGACTTGAGGCCCATCATGTCCTTGATCTGGAAGTCCATGTCTTCCAAAGGTAACCATTCTAAATCCATGTGTGGCACATTCAAAGGGGCAATGTTGAGAGCCACTGGAGCCTCCATACTTTACTTGATTGTGTCTTTGGATTGAATGTATGTTTATGGAACAACAAGGATAACTGTGCTTAAGACTCTTCTCAGGATCTTGTAGATTGAATTAATCTTGTGGTGGCTTTAGAGGGCAGCATTCATGATATAAAGGTGGATTATGCAAACTGCAGTGAGGGAAAATGGACCAAACTGTAGGGTAGGGTCCCTTTCAAACTGTTAGGTGAAAAACTCTTTGGGGTAACAGGCAATAGAAGTGGATTAGGTTTCTCACGAAATTTTAGAATAAGCTTAGAATTCTGAAGAAACAGAGGAAGAATTCTTCTTTTTCGGTAATTTTACACAATTTTAGAGGCGAGAAGGCCGGCTAGATTTGAAGTTTAGCCAGGTGATTTACAGAGGTTTCGGGCAGAGTTTGCAAGTTTACTCCACGAACAATGGTCAAATAGCAATTGTTTTTAGTACAGAGGTCACAGGTAATAATTGTTTGACTTAACTTCATCTCTTTAGGGGATTTCACTCGAGAATTTACTTAAATAGGGTCGAATGGGGATTATGAGGTAAATACCTGGTTTTCGAGTGCCTGAGGTAAGGTGGAGACTGCAGGTCGAGCTGAAGTGGTGCATTGTGGAGTTGACTGAGTTGGGTGACGAGTTATGCAGTAGAGGAGGCCAACTTGTCGTAAAATCGCATGCAGGGTTGCGCAGTCAACAGGCTTCGAAAATAAACAAAACAGTCACTTTCTCATGTTTTATATAAAAATTTGGACTTTCGGACCTTTTTGGCGCGTTTTGGGGATGACGTCAGCATGACGTTGGTTTTTCCGGTAGAGGAGTACAGAGGGTGACGTGGTTGCTGACATGGTTGATGACCAGGAGGGTGACATGGCGGACACGACGACAGGAGAAAAAGTGGTGGGTGATGACGTAATGCTGATGGGACCATGACGTGGGTGGAAGGATAGAAGGTGGTAAGAGGTTTCCAT
>APFE030946219.1:53381-64898 GCA_000404065.3 Pinus taeda | reverse complement strand
AGAGATAAACATGTTTTCAAGTGACTTTCTCTCTCTTTGAATTTTTGACATGAAGAGCAGAGGTATGGGGCTTGACAAAGAGGACAATGTGGCTATTGATGAGGCCACATAAACTGCAGATAGTCAAGGTGACAAAATTCAGTGTAACACATGCATAGTGGAAAGTCTTCCCCTGCTCCTGTTCCTCGCGGAAGTTCTCAAGGAACTCCTTGCACAAGTAGTCCACCCAGTTAAACTAGATCCCTTCGGTGCATTGTGCGGCAAGTGCAACCACCGACGTGGGCACCTCATCTATGCAACACTTCCGCATAAACTTCCCAGCCATTATCTATGTCGCAACTTTGATTGCAACGTTGTTGATGCTGGAAATCACGTACCCTCTCTTCTTCTTCTCTAGCTTGAAATTTTTCTTCATGGCCTTCGAGATAGCCAAATCATCACTTTTACCCTCTGAGATATTCGTTGGATCCTCCCCTTTGAAAGGGAGTCAGGTAGTTCTTTGTATTAAGTGGTCTGTGATGGGGATGGCCTCCTCCAGCCACAAGCGCCCATCATGCACCAGGCAGAGCAGTTTCCTAATGATGAAAATAGTCACTGGGACATGATGGTAATGCGGCACCCAAAGCAGGCTTAATAGTTCTGCCTTTTCTACACCTCTCAACCACTGATGCGGCTCCAACACTATAACTCCCGCCGGTGCGGTTTTCTTCTAACGCATGAGCTGCGCGGTTGCCAAATGTGGGAACTTCTTATGGTCTGAGAGATCCCAGTCTTCAAACTTTAGCGCAGGAACTTGTCCCAAGTGCGCTATGTCAAAAATGATGTCGTCGAGGAGCAACGAAGTCTATAGAGAGCTTTTGCTCTCATTTAGGTCTTTAGGCACCCTCGCTTTCCCCTTCCATGGAGGAACATACACGAGCAGCCTAGTCAGAGGGTCCGGACCCTGGGTTTCCACCTCCATCTCTACATCCTCCTCCTCTATCAGGATTTCTTCAAAGTCTTCCTCCTCTTCATCAACTTCCAAGTTGATAGCCTTCCCCTTTTCTTCCATAGTAAGCCTAGTTCTTAGTGGGTTTCTAGGGGACACACGCACTGACACCATGGCTTTCTTGTCTTTCTTTGGTCTCGGTGTGCACGGTGATTTAGGGATTTCTGCAAATCTCGACACTTTATGGGGCTTCTCCTACCATTATGGCCTGCACGGCCTCCTCAGCGGTCATTGCTCTGGTATCCATGGCTTCCTCAGGTGCTGCCGTACTGCTATTCCACAATTCTCTCAATGGCTCGGGCAAGTGCTCAAATAATGACTTTGACTTCAAAAGATAAAATAAATCTCGGTTCATGAATCTCTGGGCATGCAATAGCTCAATTCCTAAATAGCCAAGTTTTGTTTGTTTGACAACCCTTTGCAATTTATAGTTCCTTTTGAATTCGAATTCGACCATTCCCCCCACATTCAGTCCATTAATGCTTACTTGGCAGCAAATTTTCAATAATCTAATTCATAAATTTCGCCTTAAATGCTTGTTGCCTGCTCCATTTCGTCTCAAGCCAAGCATCACATCATGAATAGTGACTGTAATGGTCACTTTCCAGCCAACCCCCGTGGAAGCGCAACTACCCTCGTGCTGTCGCGGACTTTGTGACACTTCGCTACTGCGCACAGTCCTGACATCGTGCATCTCCCAGGCATAGAGTTTATAGTCCCGCACCTCTTTTTAGCTCCCTAGAGCGCTAAGATTGTGCTTCCTACAGCTAGTCAAATGGTTGGGCCACCTGTGTATGCCTTCAAACGACCGCCATTGAATTTTCCTAGGAAGAGTTCTCCATTTAACTTTACCAACTGCACCGTGCCACCATTTGTGATCTCCTTAATAACATATGGTCCCAGCCAATGCATTCTGAGCTTCCTTGGGAATTGGTCAAACTTACTATCATATAGCAACACCAAATGATTCACCTTAAAAGTGCGTAACTTAATATGTCTATCATGCTAGGCCTTTTCGTGTTGTTTTTGTACTTGCTAGTGAAATCTAGACAAAAACCATTCTTCTTCAAGCTCCTCTAACTGCGTGAGCCTCTCCTCCAGGGCTTCGCAATCCGTCATACCTATGAGTGTTGATATCTGTAGACTAGGCACAATATACTTCATAGACATTATGGCTCCTACTCCATAGACGAGCCTAAAAGGTGTCTGTCCCATCAGTTTTTTGCATGTCGTCCTATAAGCCCATAATACTGCAGGTATGCATAGGTCCCAGTCACTTTGCTACACATTGCATACCTTGGTCAGTGCAGTCTCTAGTACTCTGTTAAATACTTCTACTATATCGTTAGCTTGTGGGTGATACGGTGTGCTTTTGTGATGATGTGCCTGAAACTCTTCTGTCAGTGCATTGATCGTCTCGTTCAAGAAATGTGTACTGCAATCGCTTATCAAGATATTCGGACATCCAAATCGCATCAATATGTGTTCAAATAGAAACTTCATAGCTGTTGCAGCCGTCTAATCTTTTACCGGTTGCACTTTTTCCCAACGATTTAGGTACTCTGTCGCAGTGATAATATACCTCGCAACTGTCTTTCCTTGAGGTTTGATAGGTCCTACAAAGTCAATTTCCCACTTTTCAAAGGGTTTCAATGTCATTTGTAGATTCGAAGGCATCTCGTCCCTTCGCGATGGTTTACCTGTTCTTTGACATACATCACAGGCCTTGCAATGTGCTTTTGAATCCTAATGAAGGGTCTGCCACCACAACCCTACAAAAAGTATCTTCTGCGTAGTCTCTCTCCCTGCATAATGTCCTCCCGTAGTGCCCCCATGAGTGTCTGCATATTGCTTGATTCAAACTCAGGTACATACCTACACAGTATCTCATCATTCCCCATTTTGTATAGATTCCCCGCAATGACAGATAAATCTACCCCGTGCACCATTAGTACCTTCTTTTGCTGGATAGAGTACGCTTTTACCATAGTTCCAGTTATGAGAAAGTGAATTATATCTTCAAAATGTCCATCTACTACACGCATAGCAAAGAGTTGCACATCTAGTAATCCTTCCTCCATACTAGTAGGTTCCTTTCCTGTCTCAATTCGCGACTGGTGATCTAGTCCTACATTCAATCATCTAGGCTTCACAACAACTTCAAAGTCATATTCTTGGAACAATAAAAGCCATATGCATATGCGCCCCCACCAACACAGGCTTATTAACCAAGTATTTTAGCATGGAATGATCTATATACATCTTGAAGTGTCCCCCTAGTAAGTAGTGTCGATACTTCTGGAGCACATACACCATAGCCAATACCTCGTGTTCAGTGGTGGAATAATTCTTTTTTGCTTTAGATAATCCGTGACTTGCGAATGCGATAGAGTGATCCAAGCCTTCTCCACCTTCCTGTGTTGGTACTTCCCCCAGTGCTATACTTGACGTGTCAACATGAACATGAACCTCTTTCTTCTAGTTCGGGAAGACCAGAATCCACGTAGTAACCATCTTTCCTTTCAATACATCCAGGATTTTCTTACAGTCATTGTTCTAGCAGAATGTGACATCCTTTTTTAATAACTTTTCCATTGGCACGGTGATCTGGGCATTTATTTTGATGAACTTCCTATAGTACCCTGTATGCCGCAGAGTAGTGCATAGCTATTTCGTACTCTGCAGTGCTTGCAAATTCAGAATCACCACGATTTTCGTGAGGTCTACCATCAGCCCTTATCTACAAACCACATGCCCCAACAGGATCCTAAAAGGAATGAGGAACGTACACTTCTTGAGGTTGAGCGTGATTTGGTATCTTCAGCATGTATCCAGCATCAAGTGCAAGTTCGCTACATGGCACCTAACTAGCCCAAATATAGTCCAGTCATCAAAATAGACCTCCAATACTTTATGAGTATATTCCCTAAATGCCACAACAACTACGTGCGAAAAGATAGTAGGGGTATGCTTCAATCCAAATGGCATGACAGTAGATTGAAAGCAACCCCACTCAGTTGCAAAGGTTGTCTTGCTCCTATCCTCTAGTGCGATTTTGATCTAGTGGTACTCTGAGAATCCATTAGTGAAAGAATATGCTTCCTGACTACCTACATTGTCCAACACCTCATCTGTGAATGAATTTGGGAATGGATCATGTACACACACGTTGTTCAACTTTCTGAGATCCATGTATATTCTTATTTCTTCCAACTACTTCTTCTCTTGTACCACCATGTGGCTTACCTAATCAGATTCCTCCACAGGCTCAATGATGCCTATCATGAGCATCTTGTCTAGTTTTATGCAGACCTTCTCCTTTTATTTTGGATTTAAGGGATATGACCTCTGCTTAACTAGCTTCGCGTCAGGTTTTAACGTGATCTTCATTACCCTTAAATCTCTGATTATTCCCTTCAAATCCATAAACTTGTTCAGGAATAAGTATTGATATTCTCGGAGTAATTCAATGACCTTATCCACTGTCGGGATGTCCCAATAGTCTCCAATCTTTGCAATTTTAGGTTCTGCCTCTGTACCAATATTCACCTACTTATTCTTCACCGATGTGGTTATGTCAGGGTTCACAATCTATGGTCCCTGAACCCCACAGTGGCCTTCCATCTCTTGAATGTTAATTTTCTGCGGATCTTCATCTTCTTCTTCAGCAATTACATTATAACATTCTAGCGTGCAGCTTAGCTGAGTAGCCAATTCAGGCTGAATCGATTCTACTGAATCTTGTGGTATCCTAAAGATGGCTACTTTTACCCCTTGTAGTGCTTCATTAATACTATCCCACTCATCCTCAAAACTGAAGGTCACCACGAACCCTTCGTGAAGAACATCCGATTCAACTATCATGTGGTGGAGCTCTGTTTCTATATACCAGTTCATCGGTATAACATCCAAGGTATGAAAGAATAGGTGTACCCACTCAGGCTGTGGATTTTCCCTATAGGCTTACGTCCATTTGGCCAAATGCATGTGCGGATCATCCTGCCCATTGTAATTATCTGTCAGTCACACCCTAGGCTTCCCAAATCATAAGCGCATCCATCATTCCCCTACACTCGTGCCAGTCGTCAAAGCTCCCTTTGTGTGTACCCCACCACCTCGTTGGCATAGCACGTAGTACCCAATCCAAGGCCTAGAAGTGTTGCTTTTCTGGCACCTCCCTTTCAAATTTATTCAAGAAGGTATCTACCTCACTCAGGCCATCATAAGTAGGTAGGTCTCTTACTTATGTCGACATGTAGCGTATCGACCTTGTCATCATATTACAATTTAGTATAGTTACCTCATGTAATCGATTCTTCCATCTCTCCATATCCTCATTTGAATCTGAAGTATAGGAGATTTCATGCTCCCATGCAATCCACCCATCCGTAGTGGAATTCACCCAGTCCTAGTTTCATGCTATTATCTAATAGATACAATCCAAATCATCATCACTTTCATAGTCGCGCACTAGCTCTGTATAGCGTGATCTTTCAGCAGGGCCCAAGGGTATAACTACGCATAGTGACTTCTTCTCAAAAATCGTCTTACGCTTGTTCAAATTAATCACCCCATTCATGTCAATGGCCCAATCAATTACTAAGAGCGTGGGGTAGGGATTGTTGTCATCAACAATCTCTATCACTTCAAAGTATGGTAGCATGCTCGCTCCCTTAATGTCCATAATTATGCCCTGCAATCACCTCGTGGGTATTATTTCCTATTGGTTCAGCATTCACAGTTGAATAAGAGACCACTGCAACTTAGGTCTCCCCATTCATTCCCATGTCTAATTCGGCAAAACAATTCACATCCGATCCTAAGTCCAGGATAACTTGATCCATCTCATATTCTCCAATCTACATGGTTAGTCTCATTTCTCTTCCCATCCTTGTCTTATGTTTTCCGATCTTCCTAACTACGCACGGTTCACCTAGCGTGGTCCCAGCACATCCATTAATGAGTTCCTGTAACCCTTTTACTGCCTTACTATCATGCAGTAGCTTCATACATGTCTCCAGGAACATTGTGAGCATAGATGGGTCCATCTCTAGCTCCGGTTTATCTTCACTTCCTGAAGTGGAGGCATCAGCGAAGCTCTTCTTAGCTTCCATGAAGGTTTCCCGAGTGCACTCCAATTCAAACTCCACTTCTTTTGTCGGATATTTGTGAACCCAAGTACTATCTTCTGGTCATTTTCCTTTGTCATCTCCCATCGCAATTCCACTTCAGAGCACAATGTTTACATTCAGGTCTTCCTCACATGGCTCAGACCTCATCATCTGCAGGTTCTGAGTCAGGGGAGGTGGTAGCACTCCTTTATCACATATCCTGGCTACGGGTGTAGGACAGTCTTCGGTCTCATGATCAAAAAAGTTGCAATACAAGCATGACGGGCACGTTGGATTTGTGCAATCATGGGCATAATGTCTTGGCCCTTCGCAATTGTAGCATATCCATTGTTTACGACCTCTTCCAGGTCCTTTTCCCCCTCGGCCTCATCCGCACCCCTGAAATCCTATTCGTGCCATTCCTGCATTCTAGTCGAGGGGTCCTGTTTTTGCCTGAACTCTATAGGTGGGAGTTCTATCCATCATTAGCTCATAGCTTCTACAAGTGTGCTCATTGTGTCCCACTGACCTACAAAAGTTGGAGAACAATTGTTGTGAATTTTGTGTATACCTCTGTAACAAATGGCAGTTGTTTATGGCATGTTTTCCTGCTATTTGACAAATTGTGCACCACAAAGTAGGCACCGCACTAGGTCCTTCTTTCCCTTCTGATCTTAACAAAATCGACCATCCTCTTGCAAGGTAATTTGTGAAAACCGGGTAATGGTCCTTATCATGACCCTGACCCTTGCATTTTATGCACCACACTTCTTCGCAAACTTCTAGTTGAGTTGTCCTGTCTTGTTTTAGACTTTGCATCTCAAGGCATAAATTATTCAGCTGTGCGTGGATCTATTAAACTCCCAAGTTGGGATCCTACATCAAGGTCTCATGTAGCCTCACTGCAATCTCTAATGCCTCTTCCTGAGTTGTTAGCTTCTGCTGTGATAGCACACTCCTTAGATGTGGCATTAGCGATGCTACAAACCATTCGCAATGTTGTCCATTCGTCAGATTCATATTAGCTTTGTGAATCATGCATTTTAGTCTCTGATCTAGCTCCCAAGGAGTCTTGCATAATAGCATCGTGATATCTTTGAATCCAATGATCAACTATGCTTTAGACTTTGGCCTGCTAAATTCTCTATTTAGCACTACTTGGATATCTACGATTCTCGCATTTGGATTATCATTGGAGTGCTTAACATACCAGCGCAGTCCTGTAGGGTGCTAACCAGTGTCGCTTTCTTTATATTGTCATCTGTAACTCCTTGTGCTTCCCATACATCTCTTACAACAAACCAAAATTGGTCTAAATTCTCATTTCCCAATCCCTTGAACACAAGCAACTTTATCGTGCTTGCCATATTGAATCGCGATGGTGGCGGAGGTGGTATGGGTGAAGATGGAGGTGATGGCAAAAAAGTTGGTGGTGGTGTGGGTGGGGGCGGTATTCGCGTAATTATTTTCCTTATTAGATGGATCACACTTCATGGCAAGACCTTCGTGACCTCTTCATCATGCCCTCGCAAAGGTGAAATCAAGGGGATATTTTTTGGTTCCTTATTTCCTTCGTTCTTGTAAGTTTTTCCACTTCACGTAGCCCCAAACATCAAGGTAAGTGCATAATCCTCTTTTCACACAATAGAATTTTAATCCAAGTATTCAAAGACTTTATGTACTTACCTCGTGGTCCTTTGAGAAAGCATCTCTCTACCTCACTGTAGCTAACTAAGCTGTCAACCGTAAAATTAGTAATGAATCCTCTTATAACCTGATCGAGCCAATGATCAACGACGTGTGTGATATTATTCTCCGATGCTTCCAATCTTCGCACTAACTCCAGGGTCCACAAAATAGGATTGTCGATTTTCCACCTTCCTTGGCTATCTGCTAGCTTCGCGATACACTCATACAACTCAGTAGGGAAAGACGCGAAGAAGATTTCATGGATCTCTATGTACAGGTAGCAGTCTAACCAGTCTTCTTTTATCAGTTGTAGGTTCCTATTCTGCTGTGCTACGAACTCGTGAATTCTTATTTCCAACCAACCTTCAATTTCCTTGCTAGTTGGATTCCAATGATACAACATCATACATCTCAATGTAGATTCTAGTCCTGGCAACGGAACCATTTGTTTGCTTGATGGGGCATGACCCAGGTTCAGAGTTAAGTAGCCAAACAAATCCCTGCACTACTGGCCATTTCAGCATCACCCCATAGAGTGCGGACTGAATTTTCACCCGAAGTAGTATGGGGGGATGATGGAACCAAGTTTTCTCACCCTTGACATGTCTGAGGTGTCGATTTAGTCTAGTTGTGCCTACCTTTGTGCATGTCACTTCACACACTGTGCTGACCTGTGAGACCTTTTCGATCTATTATAATCGCCTTTCGCGTAGCCCTAACCAAAGATTGAGATGATTTCGCACTGCTATGGCAGCGTCCTACATTATTTCCCCAAATTACACCGTGTATCTTACTTATCTTCTTAAAGATCTTAGTTAACTTAGTGTAAACGAATACTTTATCTCACATTCACTTAATTAACGCAGTCACATATGTTCGCACATCATATAAATAGTAGAAATGCAATTCATACCCAATAAATTAAATGCATAAAACAAGAAATGAATACACATAATAGATATGAAACTTCTCTTTATTAATACTTCCAACTGTTACAGACTCCACTCCCCCTGCGCACTTAACTGTGGACTACTACACCTCTGTGCACTCAGCTGCAGAGCCTTCTCCTACTCTATGACCCAAAACTAGACTTTACAGTTCAGATACTCCGCTATGCTTCTATTCCATGATCATCAATTGATTGATTTCCATTATTGATTTACACTTAGAACCTCTCTCTATTTATATAATCCCATGGTCTGTGAACCATTGGTAGATCTCTACAGCCAACATTACATTACAAAATTAAAGGCGGACAACTGTATGACTCATTTACAAGCTACGCGCTCCGTGACCACAAAAGGTGGCATTTTTTACATCGGGGTTACAATTTGTGACAAAAATCTGGGCTCTAAGCCCCAAAACTTCCCTTGGGGGATCCCGGACCCAATAAAAGGTAACCCTATCAAGGTTATGAATGCTTGTTGGTGGCAGTGGCTCTACCTATGATGAATGAGTACATTACAAACTAAGTTGTAAATGCCCCCCTACTTTATTTTTATCAACTGATCAATGACTGATACAAGTAAATAGGATTTTTTCATTCACGAAAGGTTTTTAAAAGAAATGGCAATTATTTGAGTTTTATAGTTAGAGTAATTTTATTTATCTAAATGTTTCGAAAAGTAGTTTCCACTTCCTAAATTATTTTTACTTAATATTTGAAGAAATTCATCATTTATGAGAGATAATTGGCTCTTCTAGTGAATTGCCAGTTGTTGTATTTTTCAACAAACCCCATTTTAATATATTATAAATCTCTTATGAAATTTATTATATTATAATAGGTACCTTTTAGTTTTAAAAAGCATTTGATTTTATTTCTTTAAAAAAAAAAAATCAATATAAAAATTGTTAATAAAATCCTATAACCAAAGTTTAATACTTAGGCTGTTTAACGAAACCCAAGTATTAAGCTTTGATTATCCAAAAAAACAAATTTCAAATAGCCTATGAGACTAAAGCTATACTTAGGCTTTAAAAACCTTAAGTATTAAACAAATATGGGTTATTTAATTTGAATCAAAGTTTTTAATTCCTAAAGTTCAAAATATTTATAGACTTAGGCTCTTTGCCATACCCCGCATCACACATCAGCATAATAGAAAAAATACAAAGGAAAATACTTCCTCATGCCTTAACCAATTACGAAAACCCTGGACCTGATGGGATTATACAATCCAGTCCATAAAATCCTGTGACCATGGGCTATCACAAAATATCTAAATGTCGAGCATTCTTCCCCTTCCCGATTGTGATATGCGATATAACCAAACCCACCATGATTATAAAACGCATTTCAATTAATATCACATCTCTGCAATCAAAAATTTCCAAGAGTCATGCCTCATTTGAATTGTGATTGTGATATCCTTCCTCCTGCCGATTGTGATTCCATTAGTGACGTCATCCTCCACATCATATCCAGGCGGAGCCACTACCTAAACGGAAAAGGAGTTGTCTTAAGGCCTGGACTGGGTGGTTTTCCCCCATGTTGATGAAACAATTTTCGAGGCCTCAACAGGTGGATAATGTTTGGCAACATGAGATAAGGAGATGATCAAGGTGTTCTCGCTCATTTATTTGTGGTGTGTACTGATTATGGGCATATCTATGTTATGTTGAATATTGGTAAGATTTGTTTTTTCATTATATGGAGAAAAAACCATACTATTGATATTTTTGGGTTAATCTTAGGTGGTTTGATTCCCCATGTGATATAAAAAATTATTTTAAGATAAACTCATAATGATCACAGGTACTTCAGTCCTTGGCCTCCAAGTTCACAAACATGTGAAAGAATCAATGTTGGTTGGATTCCAAATATTTATATGGTGAATTTTTATGAAACCAACTCACAAGAGGATAGAAATGATAGATGAACGCCTTAGAAATAAGCCTTTTCGAGGGGGAAACCTTCTTTACATTACACAAAGGAACAATTCTTGGATGATACAAATGACAAGACCTCCTTTCTATATATAGGAGACTAAGGGGTCTTAATATAATCAAAGCCGACATAACAATAATAATGTAAGGGCACAATAATAACAATAGTGGGCTTCTATGGGGCACAATAATAACAATATGGGGACTACATGGGCACAAAAATATATGAAGGGGTTTGTACTAATAATAATAAGGGGTTACACTAGTAGTATAGGGACATAACATGCCCCTCTCCTTCAAAAAGTGTTGTCCTCAACGCTTGAGTAGTTCTTGATGCTTCTGTATAAAATTATTGTCCTCCCATGTGGAATCTTCAGTAGATAAGTACTTCCACTTGATGAGATACTTTGAAATTGATCGATTCCATAGCTGTCGGGTTCTTGTTTCTGTGACTGCTCTAGGTTCCAATGTGATTTTTCCTTCCTCATCAAGTTCTGGCAATATTTTTGAACTGGGATCTTCTACAAATTTTGAATGAGTGGCCACACTTCTTCTTCCTTCTTCCATTCATCCCTTGCTTCATTTATCCAATCTAGTTGGATAATAGAAATAGCCCACAACAATGCTTCCACATCCTCATCCTTTCTTGAGAGTGCATCTTCCACAACATTTTGCTTCCCTTTTTTGTAGATTATTTCAAAGTCATAACCCAACATCTTTGTGGCCCATTTTGTTGCTCTTCAGAGGATAATATTTGTTCTAAAAAGTATTTAAGACTATCATGATCCATTTTTACCTTGAAGTGTCTTCCCATTAGGTAGGGTCACCATTTCTTAAGTG
>APFE030946219.1:40538-52575 GCA_000404065.3 Pinus taeda | reverse complement strand
AAGCAATTCAATTCCTTGGCTATCTTACAATGAATAAAATTATGGGTACTTCCTGAATCAATCAACACTATTCCCTTTTTCTTCTTGATATGTCCTTCTATTTTGATAGTTTGAGGAGTGGTAATTCTGGCTAATTCATTACAAGATATGGTTGGATTCATTCCTTCTTTATCTAGGGTTTGTTCCTGGAGTATATCCTCTTCTTTTGACATTTCTTATTCATTTTCTTCCTCCTATTTATAATCTATGTAGAATAATTTATTCTCAGCACACTTATGACCTTTAGTGTATTTGCTATCACAACCATAACAAAGCATTTTTGCTCTTTTTTCTTCCAATTTTTGTGGTGTCAAGCTTGTAGGTTGTGGAAGGCTAGGGGAAACAACACTTCCATCTTTATAGTTGTGAGTGTTAGGCTTCCTGGTTTCCATAATTTTGCTCTCCATTTTTCTTGGTAACCTGAATGACTTATCCAATGAATTAGGTTCCCAAAGGTGAACCTCATGTTGGATATTATCCTTTAAAGTCCCTATGAACACATAAATCTTATGATCCTCTAGAATATCTTTTACCCTTATGTTCAATTTTTGGAAGTCCTCAATGTGCTCCATCATTGAACCATTTTGTTTAAAATTTATCAATTGGCTAAAATGGGTGTTTCTTTTTGTATCTTCATAATGTGCTATCATTTCTTTTGTAAAAATTTCCCAAGTGACAATTTGTTTACAAGAGCAAAGCCATCGATACCATACAAAGTGATTTGGTTCCAAATATAAAGTTGCAATATGTACCTTTTGTGTGTTTTGCACATTATGGAGATCGAAAAATTGCTCCATCTGTAGTATCCATGTTTCGGGATCCTTACCATCAAACTTCCTCATATCATTTTTTGGAACATGGTGGGTCTTCAATCCAACATTAGAGTCTATGAAATCATGAATAACATTTTTTTGGTTCTCATCATGAGTTTCCTTTACTAACCTTTCACTATTAGTAACCATTTCTTGTAGCAACTTATTCAAAAGTATCTTCAATTCTTCCATATTAGCATCCATGCCATTCATCTTAGCGTCCAACCCATTCATCTTAGCTTCCATGTCATCCATATTAGCTTCCATGCCATCCATATTAACTTGCACACCATTCATATTAGCTTCCACGCCATTCATCTTGGCTTCAGTTACCTTTTGTGAGAGTGAAATTTGTTGTACTTGGTCTTGTAATTTTGATATAATCAGTTGCATTTTTCCTCTTCTTCACTAGTCATGTTAGAGATTTTAGGTTGCTTACTAGGTATTTCCATTTTATTTCTTCGAGGTATAAATTAATTCTAATAATTCTTCACTATTCCCTTTAAATTCCTTCAAACTAATTTTTCAAACCAATCTTATGCAAAATTTTAAAAAAACTACACACCTTTTTTTCACTTTGTAAGAGCTCAATATTGAATCTGTTGTATCTCTGTAAATGCAGATCTCAAATATCTAAAATCATGTCTTACAATAGCCCTTTGAGGCCTCTTTCTAACCCCACAAGTTTGATCAAGATTGGATTCTCCAAGGAAGAGATTCCAAATCTCCCACAGTGACCTGATTATAGACTAGTTCAGTAGAGCAAACTTGTATGAAGTTCCATGTGTCTCTGTTTCGACCTTAGTACCTAAAACTAACATACATAAAACTACAAGTTGTCCTCTTTTCTGAAACATCTTATGACATTTCAATCCGATATTCAGAACAAAAGTTACGGTGATGTTCCCCAGGTCACCTGTTTGGAATGTAATTCGGGATTCTCCAAACACCCTAACTTCCTCAGATCATATCTCTAACAATATAGTGAGACAAGCTCTGAAATTCAGACCCGAAGTTTAGAACGATTTCAGCTCAAATGGATTTTTGTTGTAGCTTTGGAAAAGTCATAGAACTAAAGTTATAGCGAAAATTCCATGACGACCTGTTTGGAGCAGCAAAACCCTAGAATCCAAAGCTCTAATACCAAATGTTATGAAATGAGCTCACAAAAGGATAGAAAAGATAGATGAATGCCTTAGAAATAAGCCTCTTCGAGGTGGAAACCTCTTTTACATTACACAAATGAAAAATTCTTGGATGATACAAATGACAAGAACTCCTTTCTATATATAGGAGTCTAAGGGCCATAATATAATGGGAGCTGACATAACAATAATAATGTAAGGGCACAATAATAACAATAGCAGGCTTCTATGGGGCACAATAATAACAATATGGGGACTATATGGGCACGACACTATAATAAGGGGGTTGTACTAATAATAATAAGCAGTTACGCTAGTAGTATAGGGACCTTACATGAATTCAATCTTCACTAAGGCTATAGTATACATTGCGGTTTCTAAAGTATTTTTACCCATTCTTCAAAGGAAAAAACTCCATAAAATATTTTTCTCAAAAGAATTTTTTTTTTTAGAACCCTTGTATATTTGTAGATCTTATGAATAATTTTGTAGATCTAACTTGTAAATTATTTTTTTCTAACTTAGGTTTTGGGGATTTTTAGTATTTTTTATATATTTGGGGTTTAGGTGTCTTATTTTCATTTTTGTAAGTTGGATCAAGGGATGAAGTGCAAGAGGAGCTAGATATAGGCCCTTGAAGGTAAGATCTAGTATCTATACAATTTTGCAAGGATATTCACTAAAGACAATGGAGCAAAATTCAGATCCAATGAAGGAAAAATGTTTGAGACAAGGGTTTCATTGTTTGGCCTCCCCAAGACTAGATCCAACCACTCCAAGCCTATTGTCAGCTTTCTCTTGGCCAGCATCACCCATAAAGCCCCCAACGTCACATTTTTAGTCCTTTTTAAGGTTGTTCGTAGCCTCTATGGGCCTCAACCTTGCCTAATTGGCCTTGCATCAAGGGTTTTAGGCCTAGTCGTGGGCCTAAGAGGCTTCAGTCTCCCTCATTTACCCCAGTTTTATCTAATTTATTACAATAGTCAAATCAATAACAATTAAGCCCTAAAATCACATGCTACATGGTCAAAATTGTTTAAAATTGAAAAATCATTTTTTCAGAAATTTTGGCCACTTGAGCATCCTAAATCTAGCCTAGATATAACTTTTACGCTTACTGGAATTTACTACATAACTGAAAATTTCAGATATCAAAATTTCTTAAGAATACACTTAAATTGGATCAAAAACTACAAATTTTTAGTTTCAGTAACTTTTCACTATTTTTTGGTATTTTGGGCACTGATTATAGTTTTGTTAGCTTGATGATCTATCAATTATTCATTATTGTAGTAAATAGTTTAGAACTGAAATTTTCTGAATCACACTCTCTAAAAGTCCTGATTTTTTTTCTTTTTTCAAGTTGTGTAAATTTAACTATTTTTGGGCATATTGGGCACTGGCCCTGACAACATTAGCTTGTTGATCTGTGGATCAATTTATTGTTGTTATAACCTATTAGATTTGAAATATCACTTAATACATCATCATAAATTAAGTTGGGCATATAAATTTACTTGTGTTGGTCATTGGAAAGTTTTGTATTTAGTGTGATGGGCAAACTTTATAATTTAGAATGATTTTTCTACTATTGTCATAACACTAATAAGCGCTGGAAGTTTCTGAAGTATTACTATTGATTAGATTGTTGAGATCTAACACTTGTATGGTTCATTCTAAGTTTGTAAAATTTCTGAAAATTGGCACCTAAAATCACTCCTACATTTAAGCTCCACATTTGATCTTGTGATAATTAGAATCTAATTGGCATCTTTGTGTTTCGTACTCACTCTAAGTCTTGGCATCTAAGTTTTCATTTGGCTATCTAATGAGCGCGAGTATTACAACAAGGATGATACAAGTCTTGGGCTACCAACTTTACTTATCAACCGAGGGTTCGTACACACTTGGAGATAACAGTGCTATATGCACAAGTTGAAGTGAAGGTCTTGCCTGTTGTCACTTGTTTATCTGGCAAGAGACCCTAGGAGTTCCAAACCAGACTTCTATAGAGTTAGAGGAAGCTTGATTCTTTGATGGAAGAAGAGAAAATCTATTCTAAGGGAGCTACTCTACAACAACAATGAAGAAAACAACATGTAATGCTAAATCACACCATATCTTAATTAACCATTTAAACAACTAAACTAAGCAGAATTACTAAATCAACACTAACCTAATGATGCTATCTAAGTTACAGAAGAAAAGAGCATCAAACCAAATAAATGTGTAAGCAAGGAAACTAAACTAAGTCCGTTTTCGCATTTTTGGTGTTTTGGTAAAATCAAGCATGCAAGGGGTCAAGCAAAAGAGAAAGCGAAGATCGAAATCAGTGAAAGGAGGACGTAACGAAGCAGAAGTACATGGGAACCGTTGGATCAATTGGGAACAATATTAATGGAAAATGAGCGGTGGAGGTCTTACCGCAGAAGATTACGTGAATAGATGGACGAATAAGACTGACAAAAGATGAATGGCGGAGATCTTATCTCGGGAAATTACGTGAAGAGATGGATGAACATGACTAATTGAAAGATGAGCGACGAAGATCTCATCGCGTAGGTTGAGTGAATAGATGGACGAACAGGGTTAAATGAAAGATGAGCGGCGAAGATCTTATCACTCGTAGTTTAGTGAATAGATGAACGAATATGGTTAATGAAAGATGAGCGGTGGAGATCTTATCGCGGGTGAATTAGTGAATTGATGAACGAATAGGACTAACAAAAGATAAATGGTGGAGATCTTACGTTGAGATGAAGTCAATAGATGGGTGGATCACATCAGGTCACATGGCGACAAAAGGGTAAAAAAACCTACAGAATGATAGAGTGGATTTCCATAGGCGGTAAGCAGTCTCTCGCTCGCCCTCAAGGCTGTAAGCGGAATTCCAAAATTTTATGTGATTAGCCTAACTGGGTGACACGTAGCACATGAAAACCACTTTTCTCGCATGCTCTCGGGCGGATATCGGTCGTGCAAGAATCTGTGTGAGATTGCACAATAGCTATCAGATCATGCGGGTTTGATCAATAGTGGAGATTTGGAGAGCATAAAGTATTGAGACAACACGATAGCCATTGGATCTAGCTAGACACATTGATGATGGAGATTTGGAACATATGAAGTATTGAGACGATATGATAGCCGTTAAATCAAGTTAGACAGGTCGACAGTGGAGATTTGGACTGCATAAAGTCAAACTTTGAAATGAATACAAAGAAGACATGTGACACACGGTTGACAGTGGTTGGTCAGGGTTGTTGTGAAAGGAAATCTACGAGTATAATCCTTGCTAACCTGCTAACTAAAGAAAAAGGCACAAACAGAAGAAAAATAAAACTCAACCAATCTACACTACACTATTGTAAGGGAAATGCAGCTACTTAAGAAAATGAACGATTAAACCATGAATCTATGCTCTATGTTATAATGGAAATGCAGCTACTTAAGAAAATGAATGATTAAACCATGAATCTATGCACTACCCTGTTGTAATGGAAATGCAACTACTTAAGAAAATGAATGATTAAACCATGAATCTATGCTAACATACATCTACAATAAACAAGATCCTTATCTGCTAGGGTTGGGACCTAACCCAAGAGCTTCAGCCCTCTGAGTTAACTCAGTGTTGACTCAAAACAAAACTCATTCTTATTATCAAAACAATGGATTACATAAAAAACTGTCACAAGTCTTGCAGCTCAAAAATAAAGTAGATTTTTACAAACAAAAGTCTGAATCCTACTGAGGTCCTAGGCCTATCTACTTATGCATCTGAAATCTCCAACGACATCCTTAAAATTAGGGAGGCTCAGCTCCCAAACTAGAGATAAACTCATGCTTTGACTTTCACTTGTTCGGTTGCCTTCTAGTCCTCATGATTTGGCTGGTTGCACTCCAAGCTGATGGAGGAATATTCGAATGGAGGGGTAGTAAATGAGGAGGATTTCCCTCCTATAATTCCTCTCCCTTGTCCCATTCGAGTTTTTACCAAGGTCTTTGCTAAAATTCCTTGCTTTTATCCTTTAATCCTGCATTACATGCACATTAGACCAGAAAGCAAAATTTCCAACTCCAGCTCATCTCATAAACAAAAGATAATCAAAAGTATGCAATAAGTTGTGAGAATAGTTGGTTTGACAAAGCTAGGAGGTGAATTAAGGCCCATATAATTACCCAATGATGAGGCTCATCATCACCCCCCTACTAAAAGTGTTACTCATCCTCTGAGCAACTTAGTCAATGTCCATGTCCTTCATGGCTCTAGTAGTCTCCATGACATCCCATGCCTCTGCTATGGTCTCTTCTTCTTGTGCATAGAAGCCTGCTTTCCTTTCTACTTCTTCTCACTGCCTATTTTCCTCTTCTTCTTTTCTCACTTCTGGCATTCCTAGTAGTAGTGGTGGACTAAGTTTTAGGCCTATCCAATTGACCTTCAACCTTTGCATTGATTACTTATACATAGGTGTCCTGTTGAGTGCCTCTATCAACCTTTGAAGGGAGTGATATTCTTTGATATTCAAGCTATGTGGCACTGTGTTCCATCTCCTTGTGCAGGCATGTCTACTATCATCTCCTAGTAGCCTAAACATATCCTCAAACTGTGAAATTGCTTGCTCTTGGGCAGCAAGATATCTAGGTTCCAACTGAGGATCATTTGCAATTAGATTATGGTTGCTGATTAGGGCCCTAGGATTTGATTGTTCAACTCTGATGAAAAGAGGTTCATTTTTCTCTCTGGTCAATATTCTTTTCACCTCTATATCCCTTAACTCCTCATGGTTCATCCATGATGCCAAAGCCATTAATTGTAGACCTCCTAGCTCAACATTAGGATCTAAAACATTCATGTCTGTAAGGGCCATGTTGTGCAAGTAAAACTCAGCCATTTTGGCCCTATCCTCCAGTGTACTTTGATCACAAATATCAATAAACTGTCTGTAGTCCTAAAATGGCATGGTGGCCCTTTATGCTAGTGTTTTAATCTAAAATTACAACCATTTTCCTCTTAGGTAAAGAGCATAGGATTTAGCTGGCATCCTACACTGGATGGCCTCCAAGGAGAGGATGGCCATACATGGTAGTTAGTTTTCCCTTTTCTAAAGTTGTCCTCTCAGCCATGAATTTTCCCTCTCGAGTAAATCTCTCATTATTGCTTCTCTGTATCTTAAGCCACTTAGCTCTTTGCCCATTTCCTTGAGCTTCTCTTGTTTGATTCTCGTACTCTTTATTGTTCTAAAATATAGAGGGGTTTTCATCCTTCTTTTCCCTTTTTTCTTGATTGGGGTGCTGAGAGGAGTGAGGGCATCTACTACCTCCCTCGCAGGGGCCTCTGGAGACACCCTAGGTGACTTTTCCTTGTGTTCTTCCCCTATTGTTTCAATGCCTTCTTCCTCTTTGTTTTTCTTATTTCCTTCCTCTTTCTGTTCTTTCTCATCTCCATAAGTTTCTTCCTTCATTTCTTCCTCTGTTTCAGCATCATCCTCCTTCTCTTCTCCTCCTTCTTCTTCTGCTTCATAATGCTCCTATGTATTAGTTTCTTCTTCATTCATCTCATCCCCATCTAGCTTTGTATCTTCTTCTTCTTGTTTTTCCTCCTCCTCACTGATAGAAGGACTAACATCATAGGTGAGGGTTTTGATGTCATCCTCTACTAGTAAGTCTCTGAAGACTAACCATGTTATAGGGATCCTAAGGTTTTGGAGGGCATCATCAATGAGGATCCTGATCAACCCGTGGTGAGTCAATTGTTGGGACTTCCCTTATTTTACTTTGTTGTTGGAGTCTATGAGTGATTGCATCAAGAAAAAGGGTATGTTGAGTCTTTGTTGAACTAGTGTTTCTACCCCAAATACTAATTCTTCAAGCATCCTAAAATGGTAGCCATAAAAAACATTGTATCTACCCTCACATGAGATATATTTGATGAATTTTTAAACTACCTCACTCCATGGGTATGGAAGACTGTCCCTCACTCCATTTTTATCCCATGTGCATTCTTCACCTTCTAAAAAGAATTTCCTTTTTGCCACCTGACTGTTTGCTTTGTCTTCTTTTCTCCATGGAATTCCTAGGGGAAGTTTGGTGACCCTAATGATGAGCTCTGGGGTGAGATCTATAGTGAGCCCTCTAACTATAACAGTGGCATGGATTATGCTATGTGGAGTGAGGGAATGAGCAAATTCTTGAGCCACCTCATCATCATACCCTGTGAATTTTTCAAAAAACCCATCCATTGGTGTCTTATAAAGTTTTCAAGCACTTGGGGGTGTTGTTGTATCCTCACAGTGTTTGTGGATTCTCTCCTATTAAACCCTCCTAACTGTTAGTGCCAAGATTTAACTCAAGTTGAAAAGGTAGGATCCATGGCCAACATCAAACCACACTCAGCTTGGTAGCTAGCCCTACCAGGTCAAGAGAGGGCTCTCTCCGGGTCAATCTCAGCAAGAAATGATCAATGAGGGCTTGAGATTACTGAAATATCAACTGATCTTAGGCTAGGTATATGTGCAAGAGATTTTAATTGAATAAAATAAGGTTTTGTTGGCTCAGAGGGAAAAACACATTTTGGGGTGCGGGGATTGAGGCTCAGTTCTGCAGAGATCTCAATGGGGCAAGGTAGGCAATTGTTTTGACACTTAAATTTGAGTGAGATGGAAGGAGTAGATAGGTGAGGTGTTGAATAGGGCAAGAGAAATCATGAATCCTCCCCAAATAGTTGAAAACATTAAATAACTAAAGCAAACTTCAAGTATAGCACTGCACTTTCAATGGATTCTACTTACACTCTTTTTTGTTTAGTTCAGAATAAATAAGATAGATAATGGAATGTAACCACATAAAAAAATTCACAATTACAAAGAGAAGCACTGTACCAAGAGACATTTCCACATGAATCCCAAAGAGTGCTACAAATCCTGGTCTCAATTCCTTAGCCAAAATGAAAATACGAGTGTACAATGAAGCTCAATGCTTTCTCAAGAGTCCAACCATTCTAATGACTGAAAAAAAACATAATATAGAAAAAAGTAGCTCATCCTTGCCTCTAGGGGTTTAGGTCACATGTTTAGGAGCTGATCCAACTGATTCTAAACTGAGAACTAGAAACTAGGCAACATAACAACATGCCTCTAGAAACAAGGGAACTGATTCATTCAGTTTCAAACAACCTCTAAACTAATGAATCTACCTCTACAAGTAAAAATCCAACATATTTACATCATGATCCATAAATATACATCAAATTACATCATAAATTTTCCATTAGGAAAGTAAAAAAGTCAAACTAGGCAAAGCTGGGTGAAAAACAGAGCAAAACTTGGTCAAACTAGCAATTTTTCCTCTATGCACCGCCCCTGATTCTCTATGCGTTGCGCCTGTTTGGACCCACTTTTGGAGGCCTTCCTGGTGTCCAAATGAGCTCTAGGTGTGCTTGCTAGAAATTTCTGCCTGTCTACTTTCCAACCCAAGTGGAATTTGTCAATTTGGCCTCCATTTGCCCCTACAAAAGTCCATTCTCCCAACACTGCTTCTTGTGTGTCAAAATAGGGGTTGTGAGGTCATTTTTTGAGTGTTTTTGACCTTTTTGAGGGCTCAAAACCTACCCAAATTTCTTGGCCATAGGTAGGCAAGTGTAATTGTTCATGAGAAATCCAAAAATGCTGATTTTTTGTGATTTGGAGGCCTCTAGAAAAAGCGAGCGCCATGTGGTGCGGCGCATAGGGCAGAAAAACTTGTTTTTTGTGCCAAAAATTTTCAAAATGCAAAAATTGATCCAAATTTCTTGAAATTTGGGCTGAGTCTTCTCTGTCAAGCATGATGTTGGTCCAAGGAAGCCTTAGCCAAGATCTGAAGTCCTTCATCCCCTTTTTTCCTCCTTGATGCTCTCTTCAACTTTGCTTTCAAACTCCTAATTCTCACTTGGCACACCAAGTTCCAGGACAAGTAATGATATGACAAGTTTATAAGCATATTCTTCTCATTAATTGCCTTCTCCAGCTTCCACTCCAAGTGGATATTGACTCTTTCGAGCCATGACTCCCTATCGGCATTGATCTCTTGCTCCAATGAAGTGAACTCCACCCTCCTCCTTCGGGCAGCTTGGTGATTTTGACGAATGTTTTGCAACTCCATAACCACCTGCTGATCCTCAAGCTGTTTATTCCTCTGCTCCAAGTACTGTATAGTCCATTGGGCTCTATCCAAGTTGGTAGAAAAGGCATCAATGTCTGCCTACTGCTCCTTAATGATCTCCTAAGATTTGTGCTTTGCAGGCCCATATCGGTATCATCACCCTCAATGAGGATGAAATCAGTCTCCCGCTCACCTGATGGTCCTTTTTCCTGTAGTGACCTCTTGCCTCGGTCCTGAACCTGCTATGCTGATGAAGGAAGCAAGGGCCCTTCTACCACGGGTGGAGATAACACTCACTTTGCTGCTACAAATAACCGTCTAGTGCCCCTCTGATAGGTGATGAACACCAGCACACTAGTGGTCTCATGGCCCTCATGTTGATAAGAAGGTCCACCTATCTCATGCCCAGCCTCTGAAGGTCCCTGTGA
The DNA here is from genome assembly GCA_000404065.3 of Pinus taeda. NCBI lineage: Eukaryota > Viridiplantae > Streptophyta > Pinopsida > Pinales > Pinaceae > Pinus > Pinus taeda. The sequence goes on along the minus strand of APFE030946219.1, from coordinate 42,012 downwards.
AGCTCTGAAAAACTCACGAGAGATGAAGTCATCCCAAGTGATGCCCTGTAAACCAAGCTGATGAACGACCACAATTTTGATGAGAGAAAAATGATAAATACTATTTAACTGTTGTTGAGGGGTCTTGTGCTGCATAAGAGTGGTCATCTTCTCTATGTTTTGGTATATGAAGTAAGGAATGTTCATCATCCGTACCTGAGTAAAATGCATCAACAGCCTGATGTGATAAGCATACAAGTGAGAGAACCGGCCATCACAGCTGAAATACTTCATGATGAGTTTCATTAAAGGAGCATATTCATCCTTGAGGTACCGAAAAGGAAACACTCTCTTGAGCTATCTCAAAAAACTGGGTTTGATGTATGGTTCATAATGTTGCTGGTCAATTTTCTGCCTCTTGTTCCATTGCTCTCCAATGTTGGGTATGCCGGTTGCTAGTGAAATGGATTCTAGTGTTAATGTGAAAGTGACACCAACAAGAGTGGCTTGATCACCATGTAAATGCAACACAAATAAGCGAGCCAACTCATGATGAAACTGAATATTAGCAACCTTCTCACAAAATTCATAACATGACTGATGCTGGAAGCAAAAGACGGCAAGTGGGCAGGCCTGTAACTCAGCAAGAGTGGTTGGTTCTTCTCTGATATGTTTGCCACCTCTATGAGGCCTCTTGGGTGCATGTCCCCCTATGGGCGAGTCACTTTGGGTCTCCTCTTCATAATCATATGAAGGATCAGATGCCATAGCTGCTGGTAGATAACTGTCCTGGAGAAATAGGTGTTGATATGTCAAATTGTCTTGGACTATTTTTTGGTGATGTGTTTGACCTCTGCCACCAAGGGAAAATAGTGAAATGAGGGAGTATAAGGGGAGGGAAAAATAGTGGGAATTTTGGGACTTTTGGGATAGATTTAGTTAGGGGAATATGGGATGTTATGGGAGTTTTTGTATAGGATTAGGGTTTGGGGTTTTGCATTTGGAAATTTGGGAAAGGGAACTTGGAATAAGGGATTGGTGAATTTAGGGGGTAGGGGAACTTAGGGAATAAGAGAATCAATGGAAAACATGGGATAAGGGAGTGAACTTGGTGGCAAAACAGTCATCAAAAACCTAGGCAGCAACTTTGTTTGAGGAATTTCAAATGGTAGGGTCTGATTGTTTTTTAAACACTCACCATGTTGTATAGGTAAATCCCCTCTACGGATAGAGGCGATCCCTACTAGCCCAACAGGGGTCTAGCAACAATTGAACAATGCTACACCGCAGGTTCCTAGTTGTAATTAACAAGTGGGTGAGAATAACCTACTTTGATTCCAACGCTTGTTTGTCGAAGAGATATTCCTCTCGCTCCTTCGCTCCAGCCGATCACAATTCCCCGCTATCCTCGCGGATGAATACCTGCACAAGCAAAAGAGAGCAAACAAAAGCGTAAAATCTACTAACAACAACTATGTATCGGTCAGGAAAGATA
>APFE030946219.1:9824-40528 GCA_000404065.3 Pinus taeda | reverse complement strand
CTTAATGGCTTTAATTTTACTAGGGTCTACCTTAACACCTTCATGAGATACAATATGACCCAAATATTCCACCTCTTGTACTCCAAAGAAAAATTTGGAGATTTTTGTGTATAATTGTTTCTCCTCCAATAGTTTGAGCACCCTGTCAACATGTTCAACATGATCCTTCCCAGACTTGCTGTAGATTACTATATCATCAAAAAATATTAACACAAATTTTCTAAGGAAGGGTTTGAAAATGGAATTCATCAAACCTTGAAATGTAGAAGGTGCATTGATAAGGTCCAAAGGCATGACCAAAAATTCATAATGACCCTCATGAGTTCTAAATGTTGTTTTCGGAATGTCTTCAGTCTTGATTCTGATTTGATGATATCTTGAATGAAGATCCAACTTGGTAGAGTAAATTGATCCATGCAATTCATCAAATAATTCATCAATGGCAGAAATGGGAATTTTATCTTTGATAGTGAGATTGTTGAGCTCCCTATAATCGGGACACATGTGTCATGATCCATCCTTCTTGTGCACCAATACTACTGGAGTAGAGAAATAACTTTGACTAGGTTTAATTATGCCATCCTCTAGCATTTTTGCAACCATACATTCAATTTCACTCTTTTGGGAATAGCGATATCTGTATGACCTGATGTTTGGAGGAACACTTCCTGGCATCAAATGAATAGCATGATCATGATCACGAATAGGTGGAAGGCATTTGAGAGTCTCAAATACCTTGGAATGATTGTCCAAGACTTTTTGGAGATCTGGAGAAATAGGTGATTTCGAAGTGGGAACCTCTAGCGAACATAAGTTTGCAATTACGCCTTGTTGTTCCTTCTTTAGAAGCTTTGTCATACCGTTTGAACTGATTATCTTTCCCAATTTCCCTGCAATACCCCTTAATTCAACTTCCTTTCCTTCTGCACAAAATTTCATGAAAAGTTCTTGAAAATTAAAAGTTATTGTACCCAAGGATTGTAGCCATTGGACTCCTAGTACAACATCAACACCACCCATTGGAATGGAAAGCATTGGGCTATTCAATACATTTTCTTCCACAGATAGCTTGATATTATGGCACTTTCTAGAGCAATTTATGATACCTCCACTTGCAACCATCACTTGACACTCTGGTGCTAGTTATAGGAAGCAATTCAATTCCTTGGCTATCTTACAATGAATAAAATTATGGGTACTTCCTGAATCAATCAACACTATTCCCTTTTTCTTCTTGATATGTCCTTCTATTTTGATAGTTTGAGGAGTGGTAATTCTGGCTAATTCATTACAAGATATGGTTGGATTCATTCCTTCTTTATCTAGGGTTTGTTCCTGGAGTATATCCTCTTCTTTTGACATTTCTTATTCATTTTCTTCCTCCTATTTATAATCTATGTAGAATAATTTATTCTCAGCACACTTATGACCTTTAGTGTATTTGCTATCACAACCATAACAAAGCATTTTTGCTCTTTTTTCTTCCAATTTTTGTGGTGTCAAGCTTGTAGGTTGTGGAAGGCTAGGGGAAACAACACTTCCATCTTTATAGTTGTGAGTGTTAGGCTTCCTGGTTTCCATAATTTTGCTCTCCATTTTTCTTGGTAACCTGAATGACTTATCCAATGAATTAGGTTCCCAAAGGTGAACCTCATGTTGGATATTATCCTTTAAAGTCCCTATGAACACATAAATCTTATGATCCTCTAGAATATCTTTTACCCTTATGTTCAATTTTTGGAAGTCCTCAATGTGCTCCATCATTGAACCATTTTGTTTAAAATTTATCAATTGGCTAAAATGGGTGTTTCTTTTTGTATCTTCATAATGTGCTATCATTTCTTTTGTAAAAATTTCCCAAGTGACAATTTGTTTACAAGAGCAAAGCCATCGATACCATACAAAGTGATTTGGTTCCAAATATAAAGTTGCAATATGTACCTTTTGTGTGTTTTGCACATTATGGAGATCGAAAAATTGCTCCATCTGTAGTATCCATGTTTCGGGATCCTTACCATCAAACTTCCTCATATCATTTTTTGGAACATGGTGGGTCTTCAATCCAACATTAGAGTCTATGAAATCATGAATAACATTTTTTTGGTTCTCATCATGAGTTTCCTTTACTAACCTTTCACTATTAGTAACCATTTCTTGTAGCAACTTATTCAAAAGTATCTTCAATTCTTCCATATTAGCATCCATGCCATTCATCTTAGCGTCCAACCCATTCATCTTAGCTTCCATGTCATCCATATTAGCTTCCATGCCATCCATATTAACTTGCACACCATTCATATTAGCTTCCACGCCATTCATCTTGGCTTCAGTTACCTTTTGTGAGAGTGAAATTTGTTGTACTTGGTCTTGTAATTTTGATATATCATGTTGCAATTTCTTCCTCTTCTTCACTAGTCATGTTAGAGATTTTAGGTTGCTTACTAGGTATTTCCATTTTATTTCTTCGAGGTATAAATTAATTCTAATAATTCTTCACTATTCCCTTTAAATTCCTTCAAACTAATTTTTCAAACCAATCTTATGCAAAATTTTAAAAAAACTACACACCTTTTTTTCACTTTGTAAGAGCTCAATATTGAATCTGTTGTATCTCTGTAAATGCAGATCTCAAATATCTAAAATCATGTCTTACAATAGCCCTTTGAGGCCTCTTTCTAACCCCACAAGTTTGATCAAGATTGGATTCTCCAAGGAAGAGATTCCAAATCTCCCACAGTGACCTGATTATAGACTAGTTCAGTAGAGCAAACTTGTATGAAGTTCCATGTGTCTCTGTTTCGACCTTAGTACCTAAAACTAACATACATAAAACTACAAGTTGTCCTCTTTTCTGAAACATCTTATGACATTTCAATCCGATATTCAGAACAAAAGTTACGGTGATGTTCCCCAGGTCACCTGTTTGGAATGTAATTCGGGATTCTCCAAACACCCTAACTTCCTCAGATCATATCTCTAACAATATAGTGAGACAAGCTCTGAAATTCAGACCCGAAGTTTAGAACGATTTCAGCTCAAATGGATTTTTGTTGTAGCTTTGGAAAAGTCATAGAACTAAAGTTATAGCGAAAATTCCATGACGACCTGTTTGGAGCAGCAAAACCCTAGAATCCAAAGCTCTAATACCAAATGTTATGAAATGAGCTCACAAAAGGATAGAAAAGATAGATGAATGCCTTAGAAATAAGCCTCTTCGAGGTGGAAACCTCTTTTACATTACACAAATGAAAAATTCTTGGATGATACAAATGACAAGAACTCCTTTCTATATATAGGAGTCTAAGGGCCATAATATAATGGGAGCTGACATAACAATAATAATGTAAGGGCACAATAATAACAATAGCAGGCTTCTATGGGGCACAATAATAACAATATGGGGACTATATGGGCACGACACTATAATAAGGGGGTTGTACTAATAATAATAAGCAGTTACGCTAGTAGTATAGGGACCTTACATGAATTCAATCTTCACTAAGGCTATAGTATACATTGCGGTTTCTAAAGTATTTTTACCCATTCTTCAAAGGAAAAAACTCCATAAAATATTTTTCTCAAAAGAATTTTTTTTTTTAGAACCCTTGTATATTTGTAGATCTTATGAATAATTTTGTAGATCTAACTTGTAAATTATTTTTTTCTAACTTAGGTTTTGGGGATTTTTAGTATTTTTTATATATTTGGGGTTTAGGTGTCTTATTTTCATTTTTGTAAGTTGGATCAAGGGATGAAGTGCAAGAGGAGCTAGATATAGGCCCTTGAAGGTAAGATCTAGTATCTATACAATTTTGCAAGGATATTCACTAAAGACAATGGAGCAAAATTCAGATCCAATGAAGGAAAAATGTTTGAGACAAGGGTTTCATTGTTTGGCCTCCCCAAGACTAGATCCAACCACTCCAAGCCTATTGTCAGCTTTCTCTTGGCCAGCATCACCCATAAAGCCCCCAACGTCACATTTTTAGTCCTTTTTAAGGTTGTTCGTAGCCTCTATGGGCCTCAACCTTGCCTAATTGGCCTTGCATCAAGGGTTTTAGGCCTAGTCGTGGGCCTAAGAGGCTTCAGTCTCCCTCATTTACCCCAGTTTTATCTAATTTATTACAATAGTCAAATCAATAACAATTAAGCCCTAAAATCACATGCTACATGGTCAAAATTGTTTAAAATTGAAAAATCATTTTTTCAGAAATTTTGGCCACTTGAGCATCCTAAATCTAGCCTAGATATAACTTTTACGCTTACTGGAATTTACTACATAACTGAAAATTTCAGATATCAAAATTTCTTAAGAATACACTTAAATTGGATCAAAAACTACAAATTTTTAGTTTCAGTAACTTTTCACTATTTTTTGGTATTTTGGGCACTGATTATAGTTTTGTTAGCTTGATGATCTATCAATTATTCATTATTGTAGTAAATAGTTTAGAACTGAAATTTTCTGAATCACACTCTCTAAAAGTCCTGATTTTTTTTCTTTTTTCAAGTTGTGTAAATTTAACTATTTTTGGGCATATTGGGCACTGGCCCTGACAACATTAGCTTGTTGATCTGTGGATCAATTTATTGTTGTTATAACCTATTAGATTTGAAATATCACTTAATACATCATCATAAATTAAGTTGGGCATATAAATTTACTTGTGTTGGTCATTGGAAAGTTTTGTATTTAGTGTGATGGGCAAACTTTATAATTTAGAATGATTTTTCTACTATTGTCATAACACTAATAAGCGCTGGAAGTTTCTGAAGTATTACTATTGATTAGATTGTTGAGATCTAACACTTGTATGGTTCATTCTAAGTTTGTAAAATTTCTGAAAATTGGCACCTAAAATCACTCCTACATTTAAGCTCCACATTTGATCTTGTGATAATTAGAATCTAATTGGCATCTTTGTGTTTCGTACTCACTCTAAGTCTTGGCATCTAAGTTTTCATTTGGCTATCTAATGAGCGCGAGTATTACAACAAGGATGATACAAGTCTTGGGCTACCAACTTTACTTATCAACCGAGGGTTCGTACACACTTGGAGATAACAGTGCTATATGCACAAGTTGAAGTGAAGGTCTTGCCTGTTGTCACTTGTTTATCTGGCAAGAGACCCTAGGAGTTCCAAACCAGACTTCTATAGAGTTAGAGGAAGCTTGATTCTTTGATGGAAGAAGAGAAAATCTATTCTAAGGGAGCTACTCTACAACAACAATGAAGAAAACAACATGTAATGCTAAATCACACCATATCTTAATTAACCATTTAAACAACTAAACTAAGCAGAATTACTAAATCAACACTAACCTAATGATGCTATCTAAGTTACAGAAGAAAAGAGCATCAAACCAAATAAATGTGTAAGCAAGGAAACTAAACTAAGTCCGTTTTCGCATTTTTGGTGTTTTGGTAAAATCAAGCATGCAAGGGGTCAAGCAAAAGAGAAAGCGAAGATCGAAATCAGTGAAAGGAGGACGTAACGAAGCAGAAGTACATGGGAACCGTTGGATCAATTGGGAACAATATTAATGGAAAATGAGCGGTGGAGGTCTTACCGCAGAAGATTACGTGAATAGATGGACGAATAAGACTGACAAAAGATGAATGGCGGAGATCTTATCTCGGGAAATTACGTGAAGAGATGGATGAACATGACTAATTGAAAGATGAGCGACGAAGATCTCATCGCGTAGGTTGAGTGAATAGATGGACGAACAGGGTTAAATGAAAGATGAGCGGCGAAGATCTTATCACTCGTAGTTTAGTGAATAGATGAACGAATATGGTTAATGAAAGATGAGCGGTGGAGATCTTATCGCGGGTGAATTAGTGAATTGATGAACGAATAGGACTAACAAAAGATAAATGGTGGAGATCTTACGTTGAGATGAAGTCAATAGATGGGTGGATCACATCAGGTCACATGGCGACAAAAGGGTAAAAAAACCTACAGAATGATAGAGTGGATTTCCATAGGCGGTAAGCAGTCTCTCGCTCGCCCTCAAGGCTGTAAGCGGAATTCCAAAATTTTATGTGATTAGCCTAACTGGGTGACACGTAGCACATGAAAACCACTTTTCTCGCATGCTCTCGGGCGGATATCGGTCGTGCAAGAATCTGTGTGAGATTGCACAATAGCTATCAGATCATGCGGGTTTGATCAATAGTGGAGATTTGGAGAGCATAAAGTATTGAGACAACACGATAGCCATTGGATCTAGCTAGACACATTGATGATGGAGATTTGGAACATATGAAGTATTGAGACGATATGATAGCCGTTAAATCAAGTTAGACAGGTCGACAGTGGAGATTTGGACTGCATAAAGTCAAACTTTGAAATGAATACAAAGAAGACATGTGACACACGGTTGACAGTGGTTGGTCAGGGTTGTTGTGAAAGGAAATCTACGAGTATAATCCTTGCTAACCTGCTAACTAAAGAAAAAGGCACAAACAGAAGAAAAATAAAACTCAACCAATCTACACTACACTATTGTAAGGGAAATGCAGCTACTTAAGAAAATGAACGATTAAACCATGAATCTATGCTCTATGTTATAATGGAAATGCAGCTACTTAAGAAAATGAATGATTAAACCATGAATCTATGCACTACCCTGTTGTAATGGAAATGCAACTACTTAAGAAAATGAATGATTAAACCATGAATCTATGCTAACATACATCTACAATAAACAAGATCCTTATCTGCTAGGGTTGGGACCTAACCCAAGAGCTTCAGCCCTCTGAGTTAACTCAGTGTTGACTCAAAACAAAACTCATTCTTATTATCAAAACAATGGATTACATAAAAAACTGTCACAAGTCTTGCAGCTCAAAAATAAAGTAGATTTTTACAAACAAAAGTCTGAATCCTACTGAGGTCCTAGGCCTATCTACTTATGCATCTGAAATCTCCAACGACATCCTTAAAATTAGGGAGGCTCAGCTCCCAAACTAGAGATAAACTCATGCTTTGACTTTCACTTGTTCGGTTGCCTTCTAGTCCTCATGATTTGGCTGGTTGCACTCCAAGCTGATGGAGGAATATTCGAATGGAGGGGTAGTAAATGAGGAGGATTTCCCTCCTATAATTCCTCTCCCTTGTCCCATTCGAGTTTTTACCAAGGTCTTTGCTAAAATTCCTTGCTTTTATCCTTTAATCCTGCATTACATGCACATTAGACCAGAAAGCAAAATTTCCAACTCCAGCTCATCTCATAAACAAAAGATAATCAAAAGTATGCAATAAGTTGTGAGAATAGTTGGTTTGACAAAGCTAGGAGGTGAATTAAGGCCCATATAATTACCCAATGATGAGGCTCATCATCACCCCCCTACTAAAAGTGTTACTCATCCTCTGAGCAACTTAGTCAATGTCCATGTCCTTCATGGCTCTAGTAGTCTCCATGACATCCCATGCCTCTGCTATGGTCTCTTCTTCTTGTGCATAGAAGCCTGCTTTCCTTTCTACTTCTTCTCACTGCCTATTTTCCTCTTCTTCTTTTCTCACTTCTGGCATTCCTAGTAGTAGTGGTGGACTAAGTTTTAGGCCTATCCAATTGACCTTCAACCTTTGCATTGATTACTTATACATAGGTGTCCTGTTGAGTGCCTCTATCAACCTTTGAAGGGAGTGATATTCTTTGATATTCAAGCTATGTGGCACTGTGTTCCATCTCCTTGTGCAGGCATGTCTACTATCATCTCCTAGTAGCCTAAACATATCCTCAAACTGTGAAATTGCTTGCTCTTGGGCAGCAAGATATCTAGGTTCCAACTGAGGATCATTTGCAATTAGATTATGGTTGCTGATTAGGGCCCTAGGATTTGATTGTTCAACTCTGATGAAAAGAGGTTCATTTTTCTCTCTGGTCAATATTCTTTTCACCTCTATATCCCTTAACTCCTCATGGTTCATCCATGATGCCAAAGCCATTAATTGTAGACCTCCTAGCTCAACATTAGGATCTAAAACATTCATGTCTGTAAGGGCCATGTTGTGCAAGTAAAACTCAGCCATTTTGGCCCTATCCTCCAGTGTACTTTGATCACAAATATCAATAAACTGTCTGTAGTCCTAAAATGGCATGGTGGCCCTTTATGCTAGTGTTTTAATCTAAAATTACAACCATTTTCCTCTTAGGTAAAGAGCATAGGATTTAGCTGGCATCCTACACTGGATGGCCTCCAAGGAGAGGATGGCCATACATGGTAGTTAGTTTTCCCTTTTCTAAAGTTGTCCTCTCAGCCATGAATTTTCCCTCTCGAGTAAATCTCTCATTATTGCTTCTCTGTATCTTAAGCCACTTAGCTCTTTGCCCATTTCCTTGAGCTTCTCTTGTTTGATTCTCGTACTCTTTATTGTTCTAAAATATAGAGGGGTTTTCATCCTTCTTTTCCCTTTTTTCTTGATTGGGGTGCTGAGAGGAGTGAGGGCATCTACTACCTCCCTCGCAGGGGCCTCTGGAGACACCCTAGGTGACTTTTCCTTGTGTTCTTCCCCTATTGTTTCAATGCCTTCTTCCTCTTTGTTTTTCTTATTTCCTTCCTCTTTCTGTTCTTTCTCATCTCCATAAGTTTCTTCCTTCATTTCTTCCTCTGTTTCAGCATCATCCTCCTTCTCTTCTCCTCCTTCTTCTTCTGCTTCATAATGCTCCTATGTATTAGTTTCTTCTTCATTCATCTCATCCCCATCTAGCTTTGTATCTTCTTCTTCTTGTTTTTCCTCCTCCTCACTGATAGAAGGACTAACATCATAGGTGAGGGTTTTGATGTCATCCTCTACTAGTAAGTCTCTGAAGACTAACCATGTTATAGGGATCCTAAGGTTTTGGAGGGCATCATCAATGAGGATCCTGATCAACCCGTGGTGAGTCAATTGTTGGGACTTCCCTTATTTTACTTTGTTGTTGGAGTCTATGAGTGATTGCATCAAGAAAAAGGGTATGTTGAGTCTTTGTTGAACTAGTGTTTCTACCCCAAATACTAATTCTTCAAGCATCCTAAAATGGTAGCCATAAAAAACATTGTATCTACCCTCACATGAGATATATTTGATGAATTTTTAAACTACCTCACTCCATGGGTATGGAAGACTGTCCCTCACTCCATTTTTATCCCATGTGCATTCTTCACCTTCTAAAAAGAATTTCCTTTTTGCCACCTGACTGTTTGCTTTGTCTTCTTTTCTCCATGGAATTCCTAGGGGAAGTTTGGTGACCCTAATGATGAGCTCTGGGGTGAGATCTATAGTGAGCCCTCTAACTATAACAGTGGCATGGATTATGCTATGTGGAGTGAGGGAATGAGCAAATTCTTGAGCCACCTCATCATCATACCCTGTGAATTTTTCAAAAAACCCATCCATTGGTGTCTTATAAAGTTTTCAAGCACTTGGGGGTGTTGTTGTATCCTCACAGTGTTTGTGGATTCTCTCCTATTAAACCCTCCTAACTGTTAGTGCCAAGATTTAACTCAAGTTGAAAAGGTAGGATCCATGGCCAACATCAAACCACACTCAGCTTGGTAGCTAGCCCTACCAGGTCAAGAGAGGGCTCTCTCCGGGTCAATCTCAGCAAGAAATGATCAATGAGGGCTTGAGATTACTGAAATATCAACTGATCTTAGGCTAGGTATATGTGCAAGAGATTTTAATTGAATAAAATAAGGTTTTGTTGGCTCAGAGGGAAAAACACATTTTGGGGTGCGGGGATTGAGGCTCAGTTCTGCAGAGATCTCAATGGGGCAAGGTAGGCAATTGTTTTGACACTTAAATTTGAGTGAGATGGAAGGAGTAGATAGGTGAGGTGTTGAATAGGGCAAGAGAAATCATGAATCCTCCCCAAATAGTTGAAAACATTAAATAACTAAAGCAAACTTCAAGTATAGCACTGCACTTTCAATGGATTCTACTTACACTCTTTTTTGTTTAGTTCAGAATAAATAAGATAGATAATGGAATGTAACCACATAAAAAAATTCACAATTACAAAGAGAAGCACTGTACCAAGAGACATTTCCACATGAATCCCAAAGAGTGCTACAAATCCTGGTCTCAATTCCTTAGCCAAAATGAAAATACGAGTGTACAATGAAGCTCAATGCTTTCTCAAGAGTCCAACCATTCTAATGACTGAAAAAAAACATAATATAGAAAAAAGTAGCTCATCCTTGCCTCTAGGGGTTTAGGTCACATGTTTAGGAGCTGATCCAACTGATTCTAAACTGAGAACTAGAAACTAGGCAACATAACAACATGCCTCTAGAAACAAGGGAACTGATTCATTCAGTTTCAAACAACCTCTAAACTAATGAATCTACCTCTACAAGTAAAAATCCAACATATTTACATCATGATCCATAAATATACATCAAATTACATCATAAATTTTCCATTAGGAAAGTAAAAAAGTCAAACTAGGCAAAGCTGGGTGAAAAACAGAGCAAAACTTGGTCAAACTAGCAATTTTTCCTCTATGCACCGCCCCTGATTCTCTATGCGTTGCGCCTGTTTGGACCCACTTTTGGAGGCCTTCCTGGTGTCCAAATGAGCTCTAGGTGTGCTTGCTAGAAATTTCTGCCTGTCTACTTTCCAACCCAAGTGGAATTTGTCAATTTGGCCTCCATTTGCCCCTACAAAAGTCCATTCTCCCAACACTGCTTCTTGTGTGTCAAAATAGGGGTTGTGAGGTCATTTTTTGAGTGTTTTTGACCTTTTTGAGGGCTCAAAACCTACCCAAATTTCTTGGCCATAGGTAGGCAAGTGTAATTGTTCATGAGAAATCCAAAAATGCTGATTTTTTGTGATTTGGAGGCCTCTAGAAAAAGCGAGCGCCATGTGGTGCGGCGCATAGGGCAGAAAAACTTGTTTTTTGTGCCAAAAATTTTCAAAATGCAAAAATTGATCCAAATTTCTTGAAATTTGGGCTGAGTCTTCTCTGTCAAGCATGATGTTGGTCCAAGGAAGCCTTAGCCAAGATCTGAAGTCCTTCATCCCCTTTTTTCCTCCTTGATGCTCTCTTCAACTTTGCTTTCAAACTCCTAATTCTCACTTGGCACACCAAGTTCCAGGACAAGTAATGATATGACAAGTTTATAAGCATATTCTTCTCATTAATTGCCTTCTCCAGCTTCCACTCCAAGTGGATATTGACTCTTTCGAGCCATGACTCCCTATCGGCATTGATCTCTTGCTCCAATGAAGTGAACTCCACCCTCCTCCTTCGGGCAGCTTGGTGATTTTGACGAATGTTTTGCAACTCCATAACCACCTGCTGATCCTCAAGCTGTTTATTCCTCTGCTCCAAGTACTGTATAGTCCATTGGGCTCTATCCAAGTTGGTAGAAAAGGCATCAATGTCTGCCTACTGCTCCTTAATGATCTCCTAAGATTTGTGCTTTGCAGGCCCATATCGGTATCATCACCCTCAATGAGGATGAAATCAGTCTCCCGCTCACCTGATGGTCCTTTTTCCTGTAGTGACCTCTTGCCTCGGTCCTGAACCTGCTATGCTGATGAAGGAAGCAAGGGCCCTTCTACCACGGGTGGAGATAACACTCACTTTGCTGCTACAAATAACCGTCTAGTGCCCCTCTGATAGGTGATGAACACCAGCACACTAGTGGTCTCATGGCCCTCATGTTGATAAGAAGGTCCACCTATCTCATGCCCAGCCTCTGAAGGTCCCTGTGAAGCTCTGAAAAACTCACGAGAGATGAAGTCATCCCAAGTGATGCCCTGTAAACCAAGCTGATGAACGACCACAATTTTGATGAGAGAAAAATGATAAATACTATTTAACTGTTGTTGAGGGGTCTTGTGCTGCATAAGAGTGGTCATCTTCTCTATGTTTTGGTATATGAAGTAAGGAATGTTCATCATCCGTACCTGAGTAAAATGCATCAACAGCCTGATGTGATAAGCATACAAGTGAGAGAACCGGCCATCACAGCTGAAATACTTCATGATGAGTTTCATTAAAGGAGCATATTCATCCTTGAGGTACCGAAAAGGAAACACTCTCTTGAGCTATCTCAAAAAACTGGGTTTGATGTATGGTTCATAATGTTGCTGGTCAATTTTCTGCCTCTTGTTCCATTGCTCTCCAATGTTGGGTATGCCGGTTGCTAGTGAAATGGATTCTAGTGTTAATGTGAAAGTGACACCAACAAGAGTGGCTTGATCACCATGTAAATGCAACACAAATAAGCGAGCCAACTCATGATGAAACTGAATATTAGCAACCTTCTCACAAAATTCATAACATGACTGATGCTGGAAGCAAAAGACGGCAAGTGGGCAGGCCTGTAACTCAGCAAGAGTGGTTGGTTCTTCTCTGATATGTTTGCCACCTCTATGAGGCCTCTTGGGTGCATGTCCCCCTATGGGCGAGTCACTTTGGGTCTCCTCTTCATAATCATATGAAGGATCAGATGCCATAGCTGCTGGTAGATAACTGTCCTGGAGAAATAGGTGTTGATATGTCAAATTGTCTTGGACTATTTTTTGGTGATGTGTTTGACCTCTGCCACCAAGGGAAAATAGTGAAATGAGGGAGTATAAGGGGAGGGAAAAATAGTGGGAATTTTGGGACTTTTGGGATAGATTTAGTTAGGGGAATATGGGATGTTATGGGAGTTTTTGTATAGGATTAGGGTTTGGGGTTTTGCATTTGGAAATTTGGGAAAGGGAACTTGGAATAAGGGATTGGTGAATTTAGGGGGTAGGGGAACTTAGGGAATAAGAGAATCAATGGAAAACATGGGATAAGGGAGTGAACTTGGTGGCAAAACAGTCATCAAAAACCTAGGCAGCAACTTTGTTTGAGGAATTTCAAATGGTAGGGTCTGATTGTTTTTTAAACACTCACCATGTAACGCACACCATAACATAAACACCAAACTCGGATAATCAACAGAGGTGGAGCTCTACCTACTTGGAACAAGGTAAATTCGTGTGTTTTTGGCAATTGGAGGTCGTTCTGGTGATTTTCCGGCCCTCTGGCTATATGCGTCACGCATCCAGCCCAATGCGTCGCACCCTCTATATGCGCCATGCCCTTGCAAAATTACACAGGATCCTGAGGCCCAATGTGCCACGCCCTCTGTATGCGCTGTGCCCTTGCAAAATTACATAGGATCCTGAGGCCCAATGTGCCGCGCCCGGTGAGTGCGCCACGCCTCCTGCCCAGTGCGCCGTGCCGATCGATTTTCACCCAAACTTGTCACTCTCTCACCAAAATCATTTTTTCTTGCTTCTCTTTGGTCTTGGAGTACAAATGAACTTCAAACACTTAGAGGAATGATTTATACATGGAGCTTTTAAATTTATTTTGCCAAAACCCACTTTCATAATGTTTTGCAAATGACTTTATCTTCAAACTATGGTTTTTGCACTTTTTTCACTTCATTTGAGTTTTGTAATGAACTAAATGACCTGAGCTTTGCTTGTCTTGCAAGTGTTGAAGCTTCTGGGGCAAAGGAAAGAAACCAGGGTGCAGATGAAGGAATTTACAATAAGGAAAACAAAATTTTCATGATTTTTGTACAATAAAAGCTAAATACTCTGTTTGAAAAACAAATTTTCGAACACTTGGTGATGAAATTTATGATGTTGAAATCTCCTCATGGCTTGCTGGTAATTATTGGACATTTTGAAACATTTTTTGACGAAACCCTAATGAAACCCTAGACCTAATTGACCACGAAACCCTAAAGACAACCTTTGCAATTTTCAAGATAAAAAGAAGACTATATATGCTTTTTTTTATGAGCAAACATGAGCCAGCAGGTAGATAACATGAGGGAAACTGTAGGAATTCCACTACCGTCAGATGATCTATGCGCCTAATGGAATGAAAATGACTCGGCAGGACACCTAGTATGAAATGCAATAGGAGGATTTGATCTCTGACGGAGGGATGAGAATACCGACTCTAACACTGTCATCTTGCTTGTGAGGCTTAAGGAGGAAATGAGAGGTTTGACACAAGAATTTTAAATTCAGGAGAAAACAGAGTTTCTTGCATATGTACTTCACCTCCCACAGTTGTTATATCCACTAGATTTTAGAGCATTTCTAGTTCATTTGCTTGTAAATGCAGATGGAGTTTTAGATCCTGCCTCTTTAGAATGGTGGTAGTGGATAGTTATCATGATATTCCCACTTGAAACCCTCTTTGTTTATCTTGTAGACTGCCTCTGTGTATCCTGTAGACTATTCCTTTGCATGCCCCTATAGAAATTCTCTTGCAGAACAATGGATCCTTGCTTCTGGTGAGCGCAAAGTTATAAGAGTGACTTGAGTGAGGGAGTTTCGAGGAGGTGGAATTCATGAATTCATGCAAACGATGTTTTGTTTCCCACGCCTCATGATCAGCGCCCACCTCGTAGATCTGTAGTTAACCACTTCTTGTCCTACTTCTCCTCTGTCTTTGAGTTAACCGTGGCCATGTGTGAGAGCAAGCCCAGTTTTGTATGTGATGACTGAACGAGGGTGGCCAAGTTAACTGGCCACCTTTTCACTTATAGACCAACCACCCCATAACCTTTACAACATTCAATCAAATTATGCATATGAATGAGTGAGTGGGATACTTACCTGTGGTCTCGATGACATGTTGTAGTTGTCGAAGATCAGAGGTGCTCCGTTGTTTATTTGCTGCATGGTCATTCTTCTTCCTCTTTTGCTAGCTACTGTCTGTTGTCTACTGTTTGGATCATCTTAGTGAATACTTGTAGCTGATGATTGATATTTTGCTGGATAGGCTACTACAGGACCTAGCCAATCTACCATTCACCCTCGGATTTCTTCCTATAGGTTTTTAGGGTATCCTGTAGGAATACAGGGGATCTTGTAGAAAACACAGTCTTCCCCTGAATTGAAACAATGAAGTGAAAAAATAATGGAATTGATGGATGGATGCATGGTACGGAGTGAAGGAGATGAATATATGTGAGGCAGGGTTCCCTTTGGATCTTCTCTTTGCTCCTTGATTGTCTTTCTCACCTACCTGCAAATAACAATTATGTCTTTTTCTTTTTTCTTTTTTCTTTTTTTGCAAAAAACCTAGGCTACCTCAGAGAGGTTTTCACCCTAGATGTTTGCCCTGGGTGCCTCAAGGAAGGTTTTAACCCAGGGATCTTCTTATTCTTTGTTATTTTATTTTCATCATTGGCTTCCTCACGAGGTTTTTAACCCAAAGATGGGACTCAGACATCTCATGGAGGTTTTCACCTGAATCCCTATTCTTTTTTCTTTTTCTTCATTTAGCGACCTGATGAGGGAGGAGCTGAAACTTGCTCCACCATCATCATTGTCTTATTGATATTGTAAATGAACTCTTGTTTTGATAAAGGCATCTTGTACATTTTCAATCAATGTCTATTAACAAGAAATGGAATGGCTTCTTCATCTATAGTTCTGATTTGCACTGAACCATTATCATGGCATCTTTCCACCACATAAGCTCTGAGCGATATTGTCCTTAGCTTTCCCTTGAAGTCTTTATACCTCGAATCATATAACAATGCCCAATCACCCTCTTGAAATTTCTTCTCTTTAATATGTCTATCATGTCAGATCTTCCTCTAAAGTTGAACTATCTCTATATGTAGGAGAGCCTACATTCTAAATTCATCTAAGCCATTCAAATGGAACAATCTTTCTTTATGTGCATGATTGAGATCCAAGTCTAGTTGGGCTGCCATGCTTAATATGTTATATTCAAACTCAATGGATAGCAAAGCCTTTTTCCCATAGACCAGCTCATAGGGTGTAAATCCAATGGTGGTCTTCCATGTTGTATTATAGGCCCAGGTGACCTCAACTAGTCTCTCTACCCAATCCTTCTTGATGCTGCTCACTACCTTGGTTAAGATGCTCTCAAGTGCTTTATTGGTCACCTCCACTTGCACATTAGCTTGTGGATGATAATGAGTGGAGGTCCTATGCTTGATTTTGTGATGGCTGAGCATTTCTTCAATCATGTTGGAGGTAAACTGGCTGCCTTGGTTTATGACTAGCTCTCTAGGGTATCCAAATTTGTAGAATACATTCTCCCTTAGGAACGCAGCCACCTTCTCTTCTGTTGCTACCTTAATTGCCTTGGTTTCAGCTCACTTAGTCAAATAATCAGTGCACACAATAATGTACTATTTTTTCTTTGAAGGAGGGTTAATAGGCCCAATGAAGTCCATGCCCCACTTGTCAAATGGCTCGAAAGTCACTTGAGGTTATAAGGGAATTGCATCTCTTGGAGTAGGCTTTCCCATCCTCTGGCACTGATCACGCTGACTAATGTATGTTTTCACATCCTAATGAAGAGTCAGACAATAATAGCCCGCTTGTAACACTTTGAATTCTGTCCTCTTTGCTACAAAGTGACCTCCATAAGGCCTATCATGACAGGTTAGAAGGATGTCAAAAACTTTCTTTTCCCTTACACACCTTCTCAAGATTTGATCTGGGGAAAGTTTGAAAAGATTGCCCCCAATCCAGGTGAAGGGGGTGCTTTTCCTGACTATCTTTCTCTTTTCTTTGGAGGGAAAATTTCGTTGGAACTGTGCTCATACCAAATATTTTGCTATATCAGCAAACCACGGGGAGAGAACTGAAATAGAAAACAAATGCTCATCTAGTAACTGGTCATCCACCATTCCTTCTTCACCTGCAGGAAAATTCATGCTATATAGAAAGTATGCAACAACATTTTCCTTCCCAGGGTTATCAACAATAGTTAGATCAAACTACTATAATAAAAGCAACCATCTTATAATTCTAGCATTCACATCTGGTTTGTTCATTAAATATTTGATTGTAGCATGGTCAGTATGCACAAATGTTTGATAACCTGTAATGTAATGCCGAAATTTGTTTAATGAATGAACAACAGCCAGGAGTTCCTTTTCGGTCACAATATAATTTAGCTCAGCCTTTGACAGGTTCTTACTGATAAAATAGATGGCATAGGGCAGTTTCTGCTCTCCCTGACCTAAGGTTTCTCCTATGGCTTTGTGTGAGGCATCATCATGAATATGAAAAGGGAGGGCCCAGTTTGGGCCTCGAAGAATTGGTGCAGTGGTTAACTTACCCATTAAAATGTCTAAGGCCTCTTGATAGCTTTTTGACCATATAAACTCATAATATTTGGCCAACAACCCAAATAAAGGAGAGGCCAACTTGCTAAAGTCCTTTATGAACCTTCAGTATTATCCAGCTAACCCCAAGAACTCCTGACACCCCTTTACTTTTGAGGAGGTGGGACCCTTTGGATGATTGCTATTTTTTTTGGGTCCACTTGCAATCTTTGCTGAGATATTGAATGATCTAGCTCAGTCCTTTCAGTC
Organism: Pinus taeda; assembly: GCA_000404065.3. Lineage (NCBI taxonomy): Eukaryota > Viridiplantae > Streptophyta > Pinopsida > Pinales > Pinaceae > Pinus > Pinus taeda. The sequence goes on along the minus strand of APFE030946219.1, from coordinate 23,159 downwards.
ATCAAGAATTCACATTATTCTGGACTAAGAGATAAGATCATTTCAATGCGTTTGTGCAATACTTTGCCTAGGATAGTCAGGGCTTCTTAAAAATAACAGCCATAAGGTGTAAAATCATCCATATATATTTCCACTGCATCATGTACTAATTCGCGAAAAATACTCAAGACTACTCTCTGGAAAGTGGCAAAAGAATTACATCGGCCAAAAGGAAGGACCCTATAGACAAAGTACCCCAAGGATAGGTGAATGTGGTCTTATACTGGTCTTCTGGGTAGATTTGGATTTGGTTGTACCCACTGAATCAGAAAGAAAAAAACTTCTTCCCTGCAAGGCCATCTAGCACTTGGTCAATGAAGGGTAGAGGAAAATTATACTTCTTTGTGGCTTTGTTCAACTCCCTATAATCTACACAAATCCTCCACTTACCATTTTTTTCGGGAACTAACACTAAAGGAGAGACCCACTCACTGTCAAAGATAGGGTAAATGAATCCTGCATCTAGCAGTTTTTGCAGTTCCTCTTTGACTATATCTTTAAGAGCTCGATTCATCCTCCCTTGTGGTTGCCTGACTGGACTACAACCTTCTTTGATGTATATGTGGTGAGTACACACTAAGGGGTGTACTCCCTTCATTTCCTTGTAACTCCAAGCGAAGGCTTCTAGGTTTTCTCTCAACATGTTGCATAGCTTTTCCTCTTCGAGAGTAGAAATAAATGGATTAATTTTCGAAGTTTTCTCTAGGCCAAATTCTATGGTCTTGACACGGAGTGGGTTGCAATTGGCCAAGCATAAGTCAATTGTATGATTGTTCTGGGTTTCCCTTACTTCTTTTTCTAATGGTAATGAGCTAGGAGTTGGACTTTGGAGCAGGTGTTCAATTAAGTCATCCTCATCTTGCTATCCTCCTCCTATGGTGGCTTCCAAAGCATAAAGTTGGGCTGAATAAACCTCATCTTCTTCCTCCTCCTCCAACCATAAAGATAAATCATGCTCTAGAGAAGGTTGACAAGGAGGGTATATGCCTAATTGTTTAGACATATGCCCATTCTTGATGGTCATATTTCTAGCTCTGCAACTAATGTAAGCATCAACTGTGCCCAACCATGGCCTCCCAAGGATGATAGGGTAACCAGTAAGCTTAGCCTTAGGCCAGAGAACAAGGAAATATGCAGGGTACTCCGAGTCAATGGAGACCATCACTTCCTCCACAATTCCCTCAGGGGTGACTGTGGAATGGTTTGCAAGTTGTAAAACTCTTGTGGTCTTCCTCAATGACCCTTGGAGGTTGAGCTTGAGCATGGTGTCCTTGGTCATCACATTAATGGCAGCCCCCAGATCAATCAGAGTGTGTAGGACAATGGTGCCATTTATGTGCACATCTACTATAGGGCTTCCAGGGTCCAAATATTTTGGACATATTACCTGCCCCAACATTAAGTCAGACAGTTGCCCAATGACATTAATGGTAGGGGCATCCCTTTTTCTTCTTCCTCAATGCTTGAAGCACTTCTCCTTAATCAACTTATTGTAAATGGGAACATCTTTTATTGCTTGGAGAAGGGGGATCTTTACACATAAATTTTTCGATTCTCCTAGAAGTTTAAGTTCTTCTAGGGTAGGCTAGAGTGGTCGGGCTAATCTCTCAGGAAAGGGTGGATTTACTTTAAGGTTGTTTTCCTCTCTTTCTTCCTCAACCTCCCTATGTGGAGAGGGACGTTGGTTATTTGGGAAAATTCTCCCAGTTCTTAGGTTGACCTCCTGGATTTCTACAACATAAGCTAGGTATGATATAGTATACTTCTTGAGCCTACCTATTGTTTGGGTTCGAATTTGGCTGGGAAGGCATCTGGGGTTGCTTGGGTGGAGCATAGTGTAGGAGTTGTGTTTAGGTAGGTGGTGGAGGCAATAGAGCTGGAGCATTGTTGTATTGGGGCCTCCACCCCTGGTGTGGGGTATGCCACTAAGGTTAAGGTTGAAATGATTGGTTGGCTGGTTGGGAATGATATTGAGATGCATAGGACCAAGGAGGGGGTGTAGACTAGGAAGGATGAGTAGGGGGTCCCTAAGAAGGTATAGTTGTGGTTTGGTTGGGGTTGTAATATGCATGGGATGACCCTTGCATACCTTGCTGGTATGGTCTAGGCCCAAGAGGTCTCCTTTGGTTGATGTAACAAAGTTGCTCAGTGACCCCTTTAGCTCCTTGGTATATAGCTTTGAGTTTGTGTAAAGAAGGGAAATTGTTTGTGGAGTGGTTTTCTTCATAGACCAAGAAAATATCAATGCAGTTCAATGGAAATTCATTCCTAGGATGCCTCTTGGTGCATCTAGGACAAAACATGGCCAAGGATCTCTCTGCTTCCTCTTGCTTCCTCTTGCTTCCTCCTGCTTCCTTTTGATGTTCATGGTATGCAATTGCAAGGCAAGGGTTTGTAGCATCTCACTTTTGAAATCTTCCAGCATATTTCCAATTTCACCCTTGATCGATGAGTTGGAAGATGATGTACTGGCCATAGGTTGACTACTCCTACGCTTTTTCCTAGCTGCCCTAGAATGGTTTCTAAAGAAAATCTTGATATCCTCATATGGTAATTGGTAGATATCCCCTCCTTCTAACAAATGTAAGATATCCAGAAGATCTTCCCTTACTCCTCTGAGCAGGACCAACTTTAGTGACTGAGGGTCAAGTGTGCACCTGGCCCTTTTGTATATGAGCTGGAATCTTTCTTCATAGTCTTCTAAGGATTCATCCTGGCCCATGATAATCCTGAAGATCTCTTCTTTGGTATCCTTTGACCTACAGTAGTCCCTATATTTTTTGTTAAAAGCCTGCTACATCTGAGCCCAAGTTGTGATGCTATCTCCAGGTAAACCCATGAACCAACACAATGCTGCATCCTTGAGGGTAGACGGAAACGGTTTTAACTTTTTCTCATCATCTGTATAGTCATAGGTTTGGCATATAACAAAAAACTCAAATAGGAAAGAGTCAGGGTCCTCTGTGGTTAGGCCATGGAAATGAGGTAAGGCAAAGGGGATTATATTCTTCATCTTAGTGTCCCCATAGGTTTCCCTAATGGGGAAGGCACCCTCAACTCTCTCTCTCTTCCCTCCGTCATTTTAGTTTTCAGCCATTGGTTTAGTAGGAATGAGTTCCTCTTCTTATTCTTTCCCTATAGGTTCTTCAAATGTGTCAGGTTTCTCACCTAAGGGTTCCTCCAGTTCACAACCACTGAAGAAGAGAGAAGGTTGGTTGTTGGATGCAGTGGGGGAATTTGGCAAGAATTTTCCTAAATTGTCCCTACTCCTACGAGGCATGAAATGAAATGTTTTTGGGTTGGTTTTTGGAATATTTTTAGCCAAAAAGTACTTTATAGAAATGAAATTGCTGATTGAATGAAAACTACTAACAAAAAGAAACTACTTGCTGAATTGAAATTCTACTTGTAGAATGGAAAGGAAACTAGATAATGATAAATGAAAGAAAGGAAGCAACTAGATTAATTTTGTAGAAATAAAATAATGGAAGAAATTTGAAGACTAGAAATAGAAAAAAAGAAATCACACTAGAAATAGAAGAAAAGAGAGCAGTACTCACATTCTACTCTGACACCTCCCGGACAACAACGCTAAAAAGTGATGAGCGCCAGTATTGTAGTAAGGATGCTGCAACTCCTAGGCTACCAGCTTTACTTATCAATCTGACGTTTGTACAAACTTGGAGGTAACAGTGCTATATGCACAAGTAGAAGTGAAGGTCCTGCTTGTTGTCACTTTTTCATCTAGCGAGACACCCTTGGGGTTCCAAGCCAGACTTCTATAAAGTTAGAAGAAGCTTGATTCTTTGATGGAAGAAGAACAAATCTATTCTAAGGGAGCTACTCTACTGCAGTAATGAAGAAAACAACATGTAATGCTAAATCACACCATATATTAATTAACCATTTAAACAGCTAAACTAAGCAGAATTGCTAAATCAACACTAACCTAATGGTGCTATCTAAGTTACAGTAAACCAAACAAATTTGTAAGCAAGGAAACTTAACTAAGTATGTTTTCTTGTTTTTGGTGTTTTGGTAAAATCAAGCATGTAAAGGGTCAAGCAAAAGAGCAAGCGAAGATCAAAATCAGTGAAAGGAGGACGTAACTAAGTAGAAGTGCATGGGAACAGTTGGATCGATCGGGAATAGTATTAATGGGAGATGAGTGGTGGAGGTCTTATTGCAGAAGATTACATGAATAGATGGATGAATAAGACTGATGTAAGATGAGCGACGGAGATCTCATAGCGTAGTTTGAGTGAATGGATGGACGAACAGGGTTAAACGAAATATGCGAGGTGGAGATCTTATCGCGGGTGATTTATTGAATAGATGAATGAATAGGGTTAATGAAAGATGAGTGGCAGAGATCTTATCACAAGCGATTTAGTGAATAGATGAATGAATAGGACTGACGGAAGATGAATGGAAGAGATCTTATCACAGAGATGAAGTGATCTGTAAATGAAGATCTTGGATTATTTTTAAGGTATTACAAACTCATGTGCAGGATTTGCCTATATTACTTAGTGCAACAGATCGAAAATATTGTGAATAATATAGACAATGAGTAGTTAGAGAAACATAATAGATAAACACACATAACACAACAAATAATCAAGGCCCAAAACTCTTTGGTTACATCTCCTGGTCCAACTTTTAGTGGTGACCTCTCTATTATGTCTTTAGGAGCAAAGTTTTTACAAATGTGAGCTCATATTGAGTCTCAACACAACAGGAACAAGACAAAATGGCTTTACATGGAACCCCCAAGTCTTTCTAAGTACACAAACTCTCCCTTTCACTCTCTGTCTCTGTTTTCTCTTTGTCTCAGCATTGCCTGCCCCTGTCTCTGTCATTCAGTGGATTTTAAGCCAATCAGTGCTTATCTTTCTGTTTTCCCCTTTTAGGCTCTCTAGCTCCAGGCCTCTGCCCACTCAAATCCCCTCTAAGTGTTAAACAATCATTGTTAAACGTCCTCAGGGATGGTGGCCCCCTGTTTTGTAACAGAAGGGACCATAGACACATTAGAAATCTCAAAACAGTCTCTATTTACACAAAGAAATACATAAGAACACTATAAAGATCTGCCCAAACGCCTTTTATCGGACTTGAAATATTATCAATTTTTCCCTAAACTCCATCAGGTCTGCCTTTGTATCACTATCACAAGTCGCTTGGTCGTGGGTTCCTTTGTATTTGGGTTTATTATTAAAAATCCCAAATACACAAAAAAACCCGACAATTTGCCACATATCAGACTTCAAATATTATAATATCGCATTTATAACCCTTTCGGGTCTAGCCATATCGCATGTTGCATATTGTTTTTGGCTTTCGATCAGCCTTATCGGCTATCAGTGCATCGGCGTATCGCATGGTTGCTGGCATGTGGCATCACCCCTTATATAGTTGCGATGAGATATTGTGATATCACAATCGCATACCGCTGAACCTTCGGGCCGCAGGTTATGTCCTTCCCTGTGTTATGTTAGCGATGTGATATATTGCAGGTAGATCTGGACCATCAGATCTCTGTGCTTGATCGATGGTCCTCATCTAATCGTGCTTGACCGTTATCATGATTTCCATAAGGCCGCACCTGATTAACTTCACTTGCTACCGCCAATTTCGATATGCCGATCAGATCTGGACCGTTGATTGGCCAAATCTGACGGCTTTTGTGCATTGTTGTTTTGGCCTGTGATAGGCTCTGTTTTCACTATTTCTGTGTGTTTTTCTTGCCCGATAGTGTAATCCACCATTCTTGAAGGTTTATCCTATGCGATAGTTTTTAAGCATTGAAGACTTAGAGTGTTTTTAGGATCCATTGTGGATCACGCCTTCCCACTAAAAAGCTTTTGGACCACCAAAAGTTGGTTTTCAAGCATCGATCAAGTGAGGATGCAGCTTCCTCACTTGTCCAATCTCTATCCATCGTGCACTACTTGGTTTTGAACCTCTGAGTTTGATTCTGAGGTACTCAACATCCCCTCTGCGCGTAGTTCTCACCTTTCTGTCTAGAACCGTGTCTTCCTGCAACTCATTGAGATATTTAGGCAATAGATCATCAATAGAAGGAAACTGACTTTGCTCTTTGGTATCTTCAATCAATGAAGGTTCAAACAGTCTCAAGTTTTCTACATTAACGAGTGAATAGATATGCATGTAAGCTAGAAAATCAAGGCGAAAATTTTTTTCGCCAATTTTCTCAAGTATCTTGAAAGGCCCATACCTTATTGGTTTCAACTTCTTACCTTCACCTTGCATTTTGTCTTTGCTAATGTACAGCTAGACTTGATCACCAACTTGGAAGCTATGCTCAATTCGATGCTTTTCATGCCTTGCCTTGTACTTGGCCTGGCTTCTTTCCACCTGTTCCTAAACTACCTGGTGAATTTCTTGGATCTGTTCAATGAACTTGGTTTCTTTGTCCACATCATTGTGTCCATCAACTATTATGTCTTTACTAAATACAAAATCCAAGGGAGACTTTGGTATAAAACCAAAACAACTCTCAAAAGGAGATCTCTGAGTAGAAGAGTGCTTAGCACAGTTGTAAGCATGTTGCACATAACACAAATGTTCATCCCAAAGCTTGGGATGCTTGCTACAATAGCCTCTAAGCAACTGGATCACTGTCTTGTTGACCACCTCTATTTGACCATCTATTTGTGCATGAAATTTTGTGCCCTTCTTCAATTTGGTGTCTATTAGTGTCGGTATCTTCATCCCTCCGTCAGAGTTCAAATCCTCTTGTTGCATTGCATATTAGGTGCCCCGCCCAGTTAGCTGCATTCCATTAGGCACATGGATCATCTAACGATAGTGGATTCTCCTATAGTTTCCCTCATGTCATTTACCTATTGGCTCATGTTTATTCATCAAAAATTGTACACAATCACCTTTTTTGTCTTAAAGATTGCAGAAGTCTTTACTAGGGTTTCATTGTCATTTTGGTCTAGCATTTTGTTAGGGTTTCATCAAAAAGTGTTTCAAAGTGTCCAATAACAACCAGCAGGCCCATGAGGATGTTCTAGTCTCAATAAGTTTTATAATCAAGTATTCAGAGATGTGTTTTTCTTAAAAACTCTGTTTTGAGGAAAAACAGAGTATTTTTTCTTTTATTGTACAAATTTATGTAATTTCATTTTCTTCATATGTAAATCATTTCATCTGTAACCCTGGTCACTTTCCCTAGCCCTAGTAGCTCCAATTCCCTGCAAAACAAGCAAAGCATAAGTCATTCAATTCATCACAAGCTCTAATAAAGTGAAAAAGTTCAAAACAAAGTTCAAAATAAAGTCATTTTCAAAACACTATGAAAGTGGGTTTTGTGAAATAAAAATTAAAGGCTCCATGAATATAAGTCATTGTTTCAATTTGAAAAGCTCATTTGCACTCTTGGAAGCAAAGCAAAGCCATGTCTAGTGTGATCAAGGAAAGTGGGAGAAATTTGCCAAAAAATAGAGGCACAGCGCATTGGGTAACTGATGCGGTGCACATAGTAGGCGCAGCGCATTGGGCTGCGATCTCCAGTTTAGATTTACACTGGCGTGGCGCACAGAATTGGCGTGGCGCATTGGGTTTGATGCGTGGCACATACAACCAGCAAGCCTAAAACCTTCAACAAATTGCTTCAAATTGCCTAATACGCTTGGATCTTCACTTGTACAAGTAGGTTGAGCCTCTATCACTGCTAGTGAAACAATTTTTTGTGCAATTTATGGTGGTTGTCTCATGGTGATTGTTTAAAAGGAAACCAAACCCTATCTTTTGAAATATCTTAAAGGAAACTACTGCCTAGGGTTTGTATTGACTATTTAGCCACCAAGTCCACCCTTCTACTCCCTCACTCCATTTTCCCTCATTTCCCTATTCCCTAAGCTCACATGTCCCTAAATTCACTAATCCCATATCCTTGATTCCCATTTCCCAAAACCCCAATACAAATTCCCAAACCCTAGTCCTGTACCAAAAGCTCCCAAATTACTCCCTAATTCCCTGTTCCCTTAACTAAACCCTACCCCAACAGTCCCTAAATCCCTCACTGTTTCCTCCCTCCATAGTCCCTCATATCACTGTTTTCCTCGGTGGTAAAAGTCAGAAAACATCACAATCACTTACTTCTCATCAAGGTAGCTCCAAGACAGTTCACCCACTAGCAGAGATGGCATCTGATCCCTCATATGATTATGAAGAAGAGACACACAGTGACTCACCTATAGAGGTACATGCACCCAGGAGGTCTCATAGAGGTGCCAAGCATATTCGAGAAGAACCAACCACTCTTGCTGAGTTACAGGCTTGCCCTCTTGCCATCCCTTGTTTTCAGCACGAGTCCTACTATGAATTTTGTGAGAAGTTTGCTATTATTCAGTTTCATCATGAGTTGGCTCGTTTGTTTGTGCTGCATTTACATGATGGTCAAACCACTCTAGCTGGTGTTATTTTCACATTAACACCAGAATCCATTTCACTAGCAACTGGTATTCCTAACATTGGAGAGCAATGGAACAAGAGGCAGCAAATTGACCGGCAGCATTATGAGCCATACATCAAACCAGGCTACTTGAGACAAATTAGCGGAGTGTTTCCTTTCCAGTACCTCAAAGATTCTTATGCTCTTTTGATGAAATTGATCATGAAGTATTTCAGCTATGAGGGTCGGTTTTCCTGTTTATATGCTTATCATATTAGGCTGCTGATGCATTTTACCAAGGTGAGGATGATGAACCTCCCTTAATTCATGTGTTGAAATATCGAGAAGATGATCACTCTAGTGTAGCACAAGACTCCTCAGCAGTAGTTCAACAGTATATATCATTTTTCTCTCATTAAGTCATCCATTAGCTTGGCTTGTAGGGCATCACTTGGGAGGACTTCATTTCTCGTGAGTTTTTCAGAGCTCCTCAGGGACCTTCATAGGCTTTACATGAGACAGGTGGACCTTCTTATCGGCATGAGGGTCATGAGACACAGACCGCTAGCATGCCAGTGTTTATCACCTATTAGAAGGGCTCTAGAGGGTTGTTTACAACAACTAAGCGAGTATTATCTCCACCCTGGGTGGAAGGGTCTTGCTTCCGCCATCAACACAACAGGTTCAGGACAAAGGCAAGAGGCCACTACAGGATGAAGGGCCATCAGGTGAGCGTGAGATTTATTTCATTCTCATTGAGGGTTATGATACTGATATGGGCCCGCAAAGCACAAATCTCAAAGAAGTCATTCAAGAGCAGCAGCCGGACATAAATGCCTTCTCCATCAACTTGGAAAGGGCCCTGTTAGTGTCAGCCTTTGCAGCCTTCCTTCAATGATCAAACATGCTCTTACAAAGTGATTTTAAGGTGTCAAGGTCAAATTTTGTCATTTCAATAAGTCTTCAAAGCAAAATTTGGTCACTAGGCATTAGGTCTAGGGTTAAGCCAATTTGGTTTTTGTAAAGTCTAATAAAGCCAGCAGGCCAGAGGGAGGTTCTCAATAGGTTGTTATCTCAAAGATTTTTAACGTTATATGGAAAGATTATGACTTCTCTTCAAAACTCTGTTTTGAAGATAAGTCGACATTTCATTTTTTGTAAAACAATTTCAAAAATTTCAGTTCTTGAATTGTCCAGGTGCAGCCCTGGTCTCCTTTGCCAAATCATATCACAGTTATCCCTGCAAAAAATATCAAAGAAAATCATTATTTCATCCATATTTAAAAGGGAAACCAAAAAGCAAAAGTCTATTAATCCTGAAAGCGCCAAAATGCCAAACATTATGAAAGTGGGTTATTAAAATCAAATCTAATTTGGTGAGATGTTTTCTTCACCTATAAATCATGGGAGATCATTCATTTCCACCATTTCTCAAGGCAAAAGTTGAATTTGTGAAGTGGAGGGCAGAAGACACGTTTGAAAGGCAGATTGACAAGCTTGAGGAGGCGCGCAACCCATACAGCAAGGCGCACGACGCATTGGGTGTGCGCGGTGCACTGGGCTTCATTAGCCAGTGTTAATTTACACGCGCGCGGCGCATAGGGAGCGTGCGGCGCACTGGGTAATGAGCGCGGCACTTACAGTTTGGAGCCCGAAAATGACTTGAAAACTCATCAAATCACCTCCTCTTCGCATCAAATTGTCAGGTAGGCTCGCCTACATTGCCTTTGCTTTGTTTCTAATGGTGAAAGTGATGGGTTCATGTATGATTGCCATGGAGACCAGATTTTGAAAGCCTCCCTTTGTCAATATAAAAAGTGTTGTAGGGTTTGAAAACAATTTTGTTACCAAGGTTGTGTTTTTTCCCCATTTCCCTTTATTCCTCATTCCCCATCATATTTCCTCATCAATTCCCTCATTAATCCTACACTACAATCCCTGAAATCCTAATCCCCCACCTCTATAAAAAATGCCTTAATCCTATTTAATATCCCAAACCCTAAAACCCTAATCCTATATTTACATTCCCATCCCTTCCCTAATTACATTTTATTTCCAAAGTCCCTAATTCCCTAATGTTTTCCATTTCCTAATATTCCCTAGTGCATTTGTTTTTCCCCTTGGTCACAGCATTGTTAGAGAAAAAAGCAGTTTGCATTCAATTGCACACACAGTTTTATATATCAGCATACATATTCCAGATATCTTGTTTTCAAAGTCATGTCAGAGATGGATTCAGTCTATGAGCAGGAGTATGACAGTGATTCTACAGCTGAGGGTAATGTGCCACGAAGGCATCACAAAAGTGGCAAAATTGGTCAGCATGTCAGGGAGGAGCCTACTTCTTTGGCTCAATTGCAGGCTTGCCCACTTGCAATGGGATTTTTTCAGTGTCGGTCATGTTTACAATACTGTGAGATGATCTCACAAACCCAGCATCATCATGAACTAGTTCGTTTATTTGTTCTACATTTACATGATGGCCGTGTAAGCCTCGCCGGAGTAAATTTCACTTTGTCACCAGAGACTATTGCTTAGGCCACCGGGATACCAAATGTAGGAGAGGAATGGAACAAACGCCAGCAGTTAGACAAATTCTACTATGAGCCATACATCAAACATGGGCATATGAGAAACCTGAGCACAATTTTTCCTTTCAGATTCCTGAGGGATGAGTTTGCACCATTGATGAAACTCATCATTCGGTATTTCAGTTGTGAGGGCAGATTCTCGCGTCTCTATGCGTACCATATTCGTTTGTTGATGAATTTCACGAGGGTACGTATGATGAACATTCCATATTTCATGTGTCGCAACATAGAGAGGATGGTGGTTTTAGTACAAAAGAAGACCCCAGCACAGCAGTATTGAAGTATATATCATTATGCGCTGATCAAAATCATAGTGGTACATCAGTTGACACAGTAGGGCATTACTTGGGAGGATTTCATCTCCCGTGACTTCTTCACAGTGCCACAGCCACTTCCCGAGATAGTTCATGATGAGGGAGAACCTTCACACTAGCCAGACATTCTTGAGACCAAGCATATAAGTGCTCCATCGTATGTGACATACTAGCGAGGCCACAGGGCCTTATTTGCATCTACATGACGAGTACTATCTCCACCGGGGGTGGAAGGGGTCTCGTTGACTCCATCAGCAGAGCGAGTATTATCTCCACATCATGTGGAAGGGGTCTCGCCTTCTTCTTCAACACAGGTACAGATCCAGGACAGGGGCAAGAGGCCTATGCATGATGAGGGTCCTTCAGGAGGCCGGGACACGGATTTCACTATCATTGATGTTGATGTGAGCTCTCCTAGCTCGGAGCTAAAGGAGATCATCCGGGAGAAAAAGGCTGAGAATTACTCGCTGAGAAAGAAATTGCAGGTGGCTAAGTGGGTGATAAACTACCTGGAGCAGCATAACAAACAGCTAGAGGATGAACACACACTTTATGAGCTGCGGCAAATCCGTGAGGATCAAGAATTGGCCCGAAAGAGACCCAGTGATATGACACCGATTGTACGAGAGTCTATGCTCATCCGTGTTAACACTCATCTGGAGAAATTGTTGGCAAAGGAAAATAGAGACAAAGACATGCTTCGTCATATGAAAACTCATTATTGGGCTCATATGCATGTCTGCAAAGCAAAAACCAAGATTCTAAAGAGGCGGTTGAGCAGAGCACTAAATTGGCGAAAAAATCCCGATCCACTCCAAATTTTGGCCGAGGCTTCATTGGCTGGACATAGTACATAATGGAGGGTCTTCGCTCTGAATTTGAGCAATTTTGGAGAAATTTTTGTCATTTTGAAATTTTTGGCTTGCAAAACAGGTTTTCTAGCTCAACGCGTAGCGAGTCGACGCGCGCGCTTAAAATTGGGATACGTGATGACATTCTTGTGAGCTTTGATGTAGTATCCTTATTCACCAAGATTCCTCTTGATGAAGCCATTCAAGTTATAAAAGATGTTACTGATCCAGGGACTACAAAATTGGCTGAAATCTGCTTGAGGTCAACTGCATCCCATTTTTAGATGTCCTCATCATCAGAAAAGAGGATGGCTCTCTAGGGCACAAGGTATTCAGGAAGTTTACCCACACTGAAAGTTACCTCCATGCGGATTCCCACCATCACCCGGCTCAGAAGTTTGGTGTTCTAAACACTCTTGCTATCAGAGCCCTTCGAATTTCTGATTCGGAGCATCTAAATGAAGAAAAGAATCATTTAGTCACAACCTTTAAAAGTATAGGCTACATGGAACAGGAGATTAAAAGAGCTATAGAGAAAGCTGAGAGAAGATTGTTGTCTCATGAACCTAAGGCCCAAGACCAACCTCAGTGTGGTAAGGTCTTTCTACCTTATATCCATGGAGTTACAGACAAAATCGCTAAAATCCTAAAGAAGAAAAACATTATCACACATTTCTCAGCACTGGGAACAATTAGGCAAGGTATGAGGTCTGTAAAAGATGATATTGACAAACATCAGCTTAAAGGGGTCTACAAAATAGATTGTTCATGTGGAAAAAGCTACATTGGTGAAACAGATCACTCCCTGCAGACGAGGCTCAAGGAGCACAGCGCCGATATTAGGAATGAAAGGTCTCGTACTTCAGCCTTGGCAGAGCACTCCTCAAAAACAAAACACCACACCTGCTTGGAAAGCGCCTCAATTGTCGCAAGGGAGGAGCAGCATCATAGACGAAAGATCAGAGAAGCACTCGAAATTATCAAACATCCTCGTAATCTGAACAGAGACAATGGCTTGGAGATTAGCAGGAGCTGGCTTCCCTTGATCAGGGAAATCAGGAGCGCCAACACATCCCAGGTATAGCATATCCTTTACAAATAATAATAATAATAAT
>APFE030946209.1:15935-36744 GCA_000404065.3 Pinus taeda | reverse complement strand
GGTCTTCAATCCAACATTAAAGTCTATGAAATCATGATTAACATTTATTTTGTTCTCATCATGAGTTTCCTTTACTACCCTTTCACCATTAGTGACCGTTTCTTGTAGCAACTTATTCAAATTTATCTTCAATTCTTCCATATTATCGTCCATGCCATTCATCTTAGTGTCCATGCCATTCATCTTAGCTTCCATCTTAGCATCCATGCCATCCATCTTAGCTTCCACGCTATCCACCTTAGCTTCCACGCCGTCCATATTAGCTTCCAAGTCATTCATCTTAGCTTCTACACCTTTCTTTAAACCATCCATCTTAGTTTCTATGTCTTTCGTTAAACCATCCATATTATTTTTTGTTACCTTTTGTGCAAGTGAAATTTGTTACACTTGGTTTTTTAATATTGATATATCATGTTGCATTTCTTCCTCTTCTTCGTGAGTCATGTTAGAACTTTCAAGTTACTTACTAGTTGTTTCCATTTTCTTTCTTTGGGGCATCAATTACTGATAATAATTCTTCACTATGCCCTTTGAATTCCTTCAAACTAATTTTTCAAACCAAGCTTATGCAAAAATTTAAAAAATCCACACCTTTTTTCACTTGTAGGAGCTCGATATTGAATTTGATGTACCTCTGTAATTATGGATCTCCCAGATCTAAAATTGTGACTTGCAGTAGCCCTGTGTGTCCTCTTTCCAATGCCACCAGTCTTATCAAAATTGGATTCTTCATGGAAGAGTTATGCCAAATCGCCCATGGTGACCTGATTATACACTAGTTCAATAGAGTGAACTTGTACAACATGCCATGTGTCACTGATTCGAACTTAGTACCTGAAACTAATACAAAGAAAAATAGAGGTTGTCCTATTTTTGAAACTTCTTAAGAGATTCCAATCTGATGCTCAAAACAAAAGTTATGACAATTTTCCCTAGGTCACCTATTTGGAATGTACTTTGGGAGTATGCAAAAATCCCACCTTCCTTAGATCATATCTCCACAAATATAGCAAGAAAAGCTCTAAAATTTGGACCCGAAGTTCAGAACTATTTCAGCCCTAATGAGTTTTTTTTTTACCTTCTAAAACTTCCCAAAAAGAAAGTTATAGCAAAAATGGCATGACGACCTATTTGGAGAAGCGAAACACTAGAATCCAAATCTCTGATACCAAATGTTATGAAACCAGCTCACAAAAAGATAGAAAAGTTAGATCAACACCTTAGAAATAAGCCTCTTTGAGGGGGCAACCTCCTTTACCTTACATAAATGAACAATTCTTAGATGATTCAAATGACAAGACCTCCTTTCTATATATAGGAGTCTACATGGTCACAATATAACCAAGCTGACCTAACAATAATAATCTAAAGGCACGAAAATAACAATATGGGGACAACATGGGCAAAATAATAACAATAATGGATACAATGACAATATTAATGGGGGGTGTTAGCACTCAAATTCACCTTAGGCTGAAATAAGGTAAAACTTAAGGCTACATCAAACCACGCTCAGCCTCGTAGTTAGCCCTACGAGGACAGGAGAGGGCTCTCTCCGAGTCAATCTCAGCAAAAGGTAATCGATCAGGTCGAGATGACTAAATTGATAACTAATTTTAGGCTAGGTATGAAGTACAAGGATTTGAAATTGATTTTTTGAAGTTTTGTTGAATTCAAGGGAATGGCAATTTTGGGTGCGGGGATGAAGCAGAGTTTTTGCAGAGGTCTACTTGGGGCAAGATAGGAGATTGTTTTGATGCCTTTAAAGAGAATGAATGGCTAGATCTGACTGGTGAGAAGTTAAGGAGAGCAAGAAACTTTCAAGGATTCTCCATAAACAGATGAAAACATGGAAAATCAAACAAACTTAAAGTTAGAGCATAGCAAATTATGGATTCTACCTTAACACTTCATTTTTTCAATTGCAGAAGATAAGAGAAGGAAAGCGATACACATAAACAACTTAAAAATACTGAAAGAAGCACACCATCAACACATAAAGCCACATGAATCCCAAATAATGTTGCAAAACCCTGGTCTTTCCTTTGCCAAAAATGCAAATAAAATATGTACAATAGAGTGTCAAGCTATTCCGAAGAGTCCAACCCTGAAAATGACTAAGAAAATACATAATATAGGTAAGCCAACCCATTCCATTGCCTATAGGGGTCGAGATCATCATCCTAGGAGCTGTTTCAACCAACTCTAAACAAAGCACTACAATCTAGGCAGCCAAAACAACTTGCCTCTATAAGGTAGGAAACCAATTCATTCATTAAATTTTCACCTTTTAGTGAATGAATCTTCTAGAATAAGTAACTAAGTGTCAAAATAACATCATTTTTCATTAATTACATCAAGAGGAGTGAAAAATCACATCGCAAGTCAAAACTGGTCAAATTGGCTTCATTTCCTGAGCTGAAGATGAAAATTGTGCCAAAAAACCCTGTGCACCGCGCGCCTGAGCCCTATGCACCGTGCACCTTTCAACCTATTTTTGGGGCACTTCTCGGCATCCAAATCAAGTTCACGATAGCTGGTTGGAAAGCCCTGGATGTATACTATCCATCCCAAGTGGAATTTTGCAATTTGGAGCCCATTTGCCCCCTCAAAATGTCATTCTCCTGGAAGTACTTCCTGCTGGTGCAAAAGGTGGTAGAAAGGTGATTTTCATGGTGTTTTTGAGCCTTTTGGTCACCCAGAACTCAATGAAATGCTTTGTAAATAGGTAAGCATGTATAATTCATCATGAAAAAACAAAAAATGTAGAGTTTTCCTCCAGCAAGTGTCCCAATCTTAAGCGCGCGCATCGACGCGCTACGCGTTGAGCCAAAAAACCTGTTTTTAGGACAAAATTTTCAAAATGACAAAAATTTCTCCGAATTTTCTCAAATTTGGAGTGAAGACCCTCTATCATGTATTCTGCCCTGCCAATGAAGCCTTGGCCAAAATTTGGAGTGGATCGGGATTTTTCCCCCGTTTTAGTGCTTTGCTCAATCACCTCTTTAGGATCTTCATTTTCTCTTTGCAAACATGCATGCGAGCCCAATAGTGAGTTTTCATATGACGAAGCATGTCCTTGTCTCTGTTTGCCTTCACCAACAATTTCTACAAATGAGTTTTCACCCGGATGAGCATAGACTCTCGATCAATCGGTGTCAAATCACCGGGTCTCTTTCGGGCCAATTCTCGATCTTCCCGGATTTGCCGCAGCTCATAAAGTGTATGTTCATCTTCTAGCTGTTTGTTGCGCTGCTCCAAGTAGTTAATCACCCACTTAGCCATCTACAATTTCTTTTGCAACAAGTCATTCTCAGCCCTTTGCTCTCAGATAATCTCCTTTAGCTCCGAGCTAGGAGAGCTAGCATCAACATCAATAATATCCGTGTCCCGACCTCCTGAAGGACCCTCATCATACATGGGCCTCTTGCCCCTATCCTGGATCTGTACCTATGCTGAGGAAGAAGGCGAGACCCCTTCCACATGATGTGGAGATAATACTCGTTGTGCTGATGAAGTCAACGAGACCCCTTCTACCCCGGGTGGAGATAGTACTCGTCATGTAGATGCAAATAAGGCCCTGTGGCCTTGCTGGTATCTCACATATGGAGGAGCACTTATATGCTCAGTCTCAGGAATGTCTGGCTAGTGTGAAGGTGCTCTCTCATCATGGACTATCTCGGGAGGTGGCTGTAACACTGAGAAGTAGTCATGGGAGATGAAATCCTCCCAAGTAATGCCCTGTTGTGCCAACTGATGCATCACTATGATTTTGATCAATGCGTAATGATAAATGCTCTTATGTTGATGTGCTAGGCTCTTCCTTTGTACTAAAGTCACCATTCTCTCTATGTTGCGACACATGAAGTACAAAATGTTCATCATACGTACCCTCGTGAAATGCATCAACAAACGAACATGGTACGCATAGAGACTCGAGAATCTGCCCTCGCAACTGAAATATCGAATGATGAGTTTCATCAATGGTGCAAACTCATCCCTCAGGAATCTGAAAGGAAAAACTGTGCTCAAGTGTCTCATATACCGGGGTTTGATCTATGGCTCATAGTAGAATCTGTCTAGCTGCTGGTGTTTGCTCCATTCCTCCCCTAAATTTGGTATCCCGGTGGCCTGAGCAATAATCTCTGGTGACAAGGTGAAATCCACTCCGGCAAGTTTTACATGACCATCATGTAAATGTAGAACAAATAAACGGACTAGTTCCTGATGATGCTGAGTTTGTGAGATCATCTCACAGTATTGGAAACATGATTGATGCCGAAAACAATCCATTGCAAGTGGGCAAGCTTTCAATTGAGCCAAAGAAGTAGGCTCCTCCCTGACATGCTGACCACTTTTTCCACCTTTATGATACCTCCGTGGCACGTATGGCACATTTACCTCCGGTGTAGAATCACTGTCATACTCCTGCTCATAGACTAACTCAGTCTCTGACATGACTAAGATAGCTAGAATATATATGCTGATGTATAAACTGTGTGTACAATTGACTGTAAACTGTTCCTTTCTCTAAAAATGTTGTGACCAAGGGGATGTTAGCGCTCAAATCTGCCTTAGGCTGAAATAAGGCAAGACTCAAGGCCACATCAAACCACGCTCAGCCTCGTAGCTAGCCCTACGAGGACAGGAGAGGGCTCTCTCCGGGTAAAACTCGGCAAAAGATAATAGAAAAGGCTCAAGATGACCAAATTGATGACTGATTTTAGGCTAGGTATTAAGTACAAAGAGTTTAGGATTGATTTTTTATGATTTTGTTGAAATCAAGGGAAAGGCAATTTTGGGTGCGGGGATGAGGCACAGTTTTTGCAGAGGTTCACTTGGGGCAAGATAGGCGATTGTTTTGATGCCTTAAAGCAAGTGAGGTGGGTATATTAGACTGGTGAGGGGCTAAGGAGAGCAAGGGGTCTCAAGGATTCTCCTTAAACTAAAGAAAACATAAAAGATTAAACAAATTTAAAGGCAGAGCATAACAATTTCATGGATTCTACCCTAACACTTCATTTGTTTAATAACAGAAGATTCAATAGAGATAATGATGCACATACGGAACTTACAAGTACTGAGAGAAACACACCATTAACACATAAGCCACAGGGATCCCAAATAGTGTTGCAAAACCCTGGTCTTTCCTTTGCCAAAAATGCTGATAAGATATGTACAATATAGTCTCAAAGCTATCCCAAGAGTCCAACCTCTCCTACCGAATGAAAAATTACATATATAGACCAAGCTATCCTCATTCCCTAACCTCTAGGGGTCGACCTCCTCCTTCTAGGAGCAGTTTGAACAAATTCTAAACATGGAGCAAGAATCTAGATGACTAAACAACCTGCCTCTAAAAAGAAGGAAATTGATTCATTACACTGATTTCTTGCTAATTTGTGAATGAATCATCTAGAAGAAGGTAGATAAGTGCCATGTTACCTTAAATACATCAAATTACATCATGTTGGGTCAAAAATTACATCAAAGAGTGAAACTGGTGAAAACTAGCCGAATCCCTGTGCTGAAGGTGAAACACTGGGCCAAAAACTGTATGCGTAGTGCCCCTGATCCCTATGCGTAGCGCACATTTGAGCCTGTTTTTGGGGCACTTCATTGCATCCAAATTGAGCTCATGATAGCTCGTTGGAAAGCCCTGGATGTCTACTTTCCAACCCAAGTGGAATTTTCCAATTTGGAGCTCATTTGCACCTCAAAACTGAATTCTCCTAGAGGTACTTCCTGCAGTTGGAAAAGGTGGTAGCAAGGTGGTTTTCATGATGTTTTTGGAAATTTAGACCATCCAGATCTCAATGAAATGCTTCGGAAATGGCTGAACATGTGTATTTATTCATGAAAAATCTAAAGCTACAAACCATTTGTCAATTGGACCCCCCAATCTTCAGGGTAGCGCGCTACGCGTAGAACCCAAAAACCTGTTTCTCAAGCCAAAAATTTTAAAACGACAAAATTTTCTCCAAAGTTGCCCAAATTTGGAGTGAAGACCCTCAATCATGTACCTTGCTCAGCTAATGAAGCCTCAGCCAAAACTCAAAGCAGATCAGGCCTTTTGCGTTGCTTTTGCACTTTTCTCAAACGCCTCTTGAGGATCTTCATTCTTGCTTTGCAAACATGCATGCGAGCCCAATAGTGAGTCTTCATGTGACGAAGCATGTCCTTGTCCCTATTTTCCTTCACCAACAACTTCTCCAAATGAGTGTTGACCTGGATGAGCATTGATTCCCGATCAATAGGTGTCAAATCACCGAGTCTCCTTCGGGCCAATTCCTGGTCTTCGCGGATCTTCCGCAGCTCATAAAGTTCATGCTCATCTTCCAACTGTTTGTTGTGCTGCTCCAAATAGTTGATCACCCACTTAGCCATCTGCAATTTCTTTTGCAGTGACTCATTCTCGGCCCTTTGTTCTCGGATGATCTCCTTTAGCTTAGAGCTAGGAGAGCTAGCATTAACATCAATGATATCTGTGTCCAGGCCTCCTGAAGGACCCTCATCAACCATAGGTCTCTTGCCCTTGTCCTGGATCTATACATGTGCTGAAGATGGAGGCGAGACCCCTTCCACATGATGTGGAGATAATACTCGTTGTGTTGATGAAGTTAACGAGACCCCTTCCACCCCGGGTGGAGATAGTACTCGTCGTGTGGTTGCAAATAAGGCCCTGTGGCCTTTTTGATATGTCACATATACTTGAGCATCAACATGCTCGATCTCAGGAATTTCAAACTAATTTGAAGGCCCTCCCTCATCATGAACTATCTCTGGTGGTGGCTGAGGCGCTGTGAAAAGGTCACGAGAAATAAAATTCTCCCATGTAATGCCCTGCTGTGCCAGCTGATGAATCACCACGATATTGATTAATGCATAATGGTATATGCTCCTGTGTTGATGTGCTGGGCTCTTCTTTTGCATTAAAGGCACCATCCTCTCTATGTTGCGAAACATAAAATATGGGATGTTCATCAGACGCACCCTTGTAAAATGCATCAACAAATGGACATGGTATGCATAAAGACGCGAGAATATGCCCTCACACAACTGAAATATCGGATGATGAGTTTCATCAAAGGTGCAAACCGATCATTCAGGTAGTGGAAAGGAAAAACTCTACTCAAGTGCCTCATATACCCTGGTTTAATATATGGCTCATAATATGATTTCTCTAGCTGTTGATGCTTATTCCATTGCTCCCCGATATTCGGAATTCCCGTGGCCTCTACAATGGTCTTTGGTGACAAAATGAAATTAACTCCAGTGAGGTTTACATGGCCATCATGTAAATGGAGAACAAACAAGCGAGCTAATTGACGATGATGCTGAAACTGTGAAATTAGCTCACAAAAATGATAGCATGACTGATGGCGAAAGCAATCCATAGCAAGTGGGCAAGCCTGCAATTGTACCATAGAAGTGGGCTCTTCTCTAAGATATTTACCACCTTTGCCACCTTTACGAGGTCTTTGTGGCACATTTCCCTCTGTGGTGGAATCACTGTCATTTTCTTGCTCATAAGATGACTATGTATCTGACATAGTTTTGAGAACAAAATAGCTGCAATAGGAGGACTGCAATGTGTATGGCGTAGGTGTGATGAAATCCCAATTTCAGTGTATCCTCAAAAAACCAGTTGTAGTATTATAAAAATTATGCCATAATGGATATTTTGTTTGGTATATTTGGGCACAAAAACAATCACGAAGATATTGTGGTATGAAGTGCTGCTGTCTCAAATGCCTTTTAATACCCTATACAAAGTTTCAATAAGGGCCTAGGGTTTGATTTGTTTTCTTACACCCAACACCACTTCCACTCTTCAAACACACATTAGACAATATTCAACTTGATTTTTGAGTCAAAGAAACACCTACTTGTAGTTGCAGAGGCGATTTGATATGTTTTAGGCACATAAACTTAATGCTGGAATGGATGCGTAGCGCGCCAGTTCTATGTGTAGCGCACCTCCCAGTGCGTAGCGCCTGTGTAAATTAACACAGGATGTGCACGCCCAATGCGTAGCACACCGCCCAGTGCGTAGCTCAAGTCCTATGCGTAGCACGCACCTTCAACTCTGCCTCAAGGGTTTGAAACTTGGTTTTTCGCCCTCCAATCTTGAAAATGCTCTTGCTCTTATATGTGGTGAACCAAAAAGACTTGTTTCACCTTATATACACCCAAAATATCTAATTTGAATAAATTGACTTCAAAAAACCCACTTTGTAAAGTTTGGGCACTTTCACTTTTGGCCTATTAATACAGTGATGCTTTTTTATTTTCTCTTTCTTTTCTGAGGTTTGGACTGAAGCTCTTTGTTGATTTTTGTTTGTAGGGATAGTTGTAACATGCTCTGGCAAAGGAGATCAAGGTTGCACTTGAACATTTGAAGAATTGAAAATTTTGACAATTTCTTACAAAAATGAGATGGCGACTTATCTTCAAAACGAAGTTTTGAAGAGAAGTCCTAATTCAACTGTACAATGATGAAAATTATTGAAATGATGATCTATAAAAGACATCCCTCTGGCCTGCTGGTCTTCTAAGACTTTTCAGGACCAAATTAACTCAAACCCTAGACCTAGACCTAAAAATTTAAAAAATGACTTGTGAAGCTTTATGACTCATCCTAAACCAGCAGTGATATGCACGAGGGGAATGAATGATACAGACAACTCCAACAGAGTTATGGCATGCCTAATGAAATATATCTGATCAAAATGGATGGGACACCTAAAACATGAAATGTAAAAAAGAGCTTTGATCTCTGATGGAGGGATAACTAGACCGACTCTAACAGGGGACACAAATGCACAAGGGAATATTAGGAAAGGGAAAACATTAGGGAATTAGGGAATTTGGAAATAAAAATAAGGGAATCAGGGAAGGAAAGGGAAATGAAAATATTGGATTTTGGGGTTTTGGGATGTTAGGTAGGGATAATGCGTTTTTTAATAGAGGTGAGGGACTAGGGTTTGAGGGATTATAGTGTAGGATTAATGAGGGAATTAATGGGGAAAAATAATGGTGAATTTAGGAATGGGAAACAAAGGGAAATGGGGAAAAAATCACAACCTTGGTTACACTCTGTTTTTGAACCCTACAACAATTTTTTGCATTCAAACCCTACAACAATTTTTCATTGAAAAAGGAGGGCTTTCCACTTGGATTTGTAAAGCAAACATATCATGACCCATTACATTAACCTTTCAAAAGCCAAGCACAAGTATGGATATGAGCCTACCTGCAAATTTGTGTGGAGAGGAGGCAATTTGATGCCTTTCCAAGCAAATTTCGGGCTTAAAACCTAGTGCGTCGCGTGCCTCACCCAACGCACCGTGTGCCTCTGATGCACCGCACGCGTGTATTTTTACACTGTGGCTTTGTGCCCAGTGAGCCGCGCGCCCCTGATGCGCCGCACGCCTAGTCCAGTGTGTCGCACGCCCCTGAAACTGCTCCAACTTCCTCTCAAACTCACAATTTTTCTTTGGAACAATCTTCTTCACTCTTGGCATGTGGAATGAGTTGAAAATGTCATGAAATATCTTTATAAAGACTCCCTTTTGATTTTTGCTAGTCCATAACCCATTTTGTAATGTTTTGTCATTCACACTTTTTCAGGATTAATAGACTTCTGACCTTTTTGGTTTCCTCCTTAAATTTGGTTGAAATAATGATTTTCTTTGACAATTTTTTTGCAGGGATAGTGTGATATGATCTGGCAAAGAAGACCAAGGCTGCACTTGGACAATTCAAGAACTGAAATTTTTGATTTTTTTTTACAAAAATGAGATGATGACTTATCTTCAAAACAGAGTTTTGAAGAGAAGTCCTAATTTATTTGTATAATGATAAAAATTATTGAGGTAACCATCTATCGAGGACATCCCTCTGGCCTGTTGGTCTTCTTAGACTTTGCAAAACAAAATTGACTCAACCCTAGACCTAATGACCGACAACTATTGTCATGACCTAGAAATTTAAAACAGGACTGTAAATGATCTTTCAAGACTTGTTTTTATGAATAGACATGAACCAACAGTGCCAAGCACGAGGGGAATGAGTGACAAAAACCATTCTGTCAGAGTTATGGCATGCCTAACGAAATGAAACTGATCGAAACGGATGGGACACCTAAACATGAAATGCAAAAAGAGCTTTGATCTCTGACGGAGGGATAACTAGACCAACTCTAACAGGGGGATCACTAATATTATAGGGACCTAACGTCGAAATTACCCACAAACTTCCAATTTAGCTCCATAAGACACTGCAGACAGCCTTAGCCCACCTTTGCAGACCATACAAGGACCACACCAACCACTGCAGCTGCCATGAAACACCATTTTCAAAGCCAATTTTCCCAATTCCAGGTATTTCACCACAAATTACCTCTTACCCCTGCAAATTTCAAGACCTTCAGCCTGTGCAGTATTTTAAATTAAGAAATTGAGTAAAAATACTACCAATTTAAGAATTGATTTCCTAAACCCTCTAAAAAGTTTTAAAACCTTTGATAAAACCCCCCCAAAGCATAATTCAAATCCATAAGAACTAAATTATGGCTGCCCCTGTCGCCATGGATGTTAGACCCATTACCACTCCACACTTAGACTTGGACCACCTTCCCCTGGCTAATAGGGATTTCCAAATCAAAGACACAACCTCAATAGAGCTCTTGCTTAAAATTCATTGCTTAAGAAAAGACAGATAGATGAACCATACAAATGATATTAGCCCTTGGGAGTCCAATTTACCCAGATACCAGTTCCCCTAAGTGCATATCTTTCTAGAAGTTGTTCATATGTGCTATGCATGCTACATCCCCAACCTTAGAACCATAATGTCTCATGACCATACGGTCATATTCACTATCACAACCAAGTCCATTAATGAAATGATGCAGTTCCAACCAGGACCAAACCTAACCCCACTCTCAATTGGAGACCCGTTGGACCAATATCCCACGCTAAGCCCATCAAGATTGGCCTAGTTGTTCCAAACCTTCATTAGATAGGAAAAACACATCCCTAAGGATCCCCCTCCATATGTAGCAAGTATTTTCTCTAAATGGCGTCAGTACATTATAACCATGATATGATGTGTTTTGGGTTACACTACAAGTGAGTACATTGATGAACTTATTCTGGCCTTCATGTCCATCTATACTCCAGGGCAGCCTCCTGCAACCACATATGACTTTGCCACATTCATAGCTAATAGAATACATGAGCAGTTCACAAGAATGGGCAATGAGAGAGTGTTCAAATATTACTCTGTATTGTACCATCTATTTTTGTATTATTAATCAGAGAAGTTTCCTTTTACTCTCCAAAAGCTTGACACCAGAGGCTAGCCCAGATATGTTATTTTTTGGACCCCACTTTTCCATGAGTTTGGATCACCATATACATACTCAGACTTCATAGACTCTTTTGTGCATCCAATCATGACTATGCTCACTAGGAATCCTCCACCTAGGATAACCCTAGAGATATAGAGAGTCCTCCAACTTTCCAAGCAAACCAAAGTGGGTGATTGGTACCTCTACCAGAACCACACAAAAATCAAAATATATGGTTGCCTGCTTCCACCATATAAGTTGCCAAGATATCTCCCTATGAGGTTGCTTGCCTTATAATATTACAGACAGATCATCAATGTATATGAAGTCAACTTTGTCAATGCCAAGAAGAAGGCCTATTTCAAAATCAAAGACCAATTAGGTCGCTTCATATGCAATTCCAAAGAGGTAGGGAAAGAAGAAGACTTGATCCTACAAAGAATGAAATTCCAAAGGAGTTTTGTATGGATATATGACCCTTTAAAATTCATTGCCAAGAAAAGGAAAAAGGTCAAGCTAGGACCTTTCATCCACCACCCCTTACCAGAAATAGAGGCATATGCCAATCAAATGAAATTGGTGGAAAACACTTTAATAGACAGAGATAGCACAAAGGTAGATGTAGAAAATGTTCAGATTGATTTGGAAAAGCAGCTTGATGAGAGCAATTTTGTGCAGTTACCAGAAGAGAAAGAAAGAGCCATGTGCACCCCTCCAGTCATGCAGACTCCTAAGAATGAGGAGAAAAAACCAAAAGGAAACATAGAGGGAGCTTCCACTTCAGGAATGGACACCTCTAATTTGCAACAAGAAACAAGTCACAACAAGAGGCAAAGGCTCAATTCGGCCTCTGAACAAGAATATACAGAAGGATCAGCACAAGTGACCAACACAAAGGTAGACATAAGTAGGCCCACAACTCCATTTGAAGACATACAACAACCTTCCAGTACATCACAGACTTAGATGTTGGAAAGGTAGCTTAGTGTGGAAGTGTCTTCCTTTAGTAGACCTGCTGATAAGGACCAAGACATAAAGGAAAGGTATAAATAAATCAAAATGAGGAACAAGAAGCTTAAAGTCCAAACGTATGCTCAATACATAAAGCTCACTCCCACAAATCAATCAAGGCTAATGTCAGCATTTGACATCAAATAGGGAAAGCAACAGATATCCTTTATCAAAGCTACAACACAACAGCCTAAGACATCATCGGATTTCAAGAGGGTTGACTTTGAAATGTTGGCAAGGGATACTCATCCCATAGACAAGATAGAACTGCATAAATAGGTTGGAGAGATGATATACTCCACCCTCATAGGTAAAGCCAGAGTTGTCCATCAGCTACAAAATTCATTGAATAACATTTCAACATTTTTAGTTAGAGAAGGCCTCCTCTTAGGCCAAGGATACGAGGATTAAGTCTTTAGAAGACTTGGTTATTGAGCTGGGACATGATCCAAAGGATATAAAAGCTACTAAGCAGCTGATAAAGAAGAAGAATGATGATATTGCTGCACTGAAGAAGCAATTGAAGATACCTTAGTTGCAACATCCTCAAACACTTGAAGTCATAGAGAACCAAACCAAACATGAAGAGTTGATGGACTTGGTCCTAAAACTCAATGACCAACTCAAGGAGACAAAGAAAGAATTGGATAGCTTGATCCAATTGAAATAGACTGGCATTGCATCAACTTCTACAAATGTCATCCCTACTATGTCTACAATAGTCCCTTCTACATTGGCAACTTCATTTGCACCAATAGCTCCACCTACCACGACATTGCCAGTAACAGCAGAATCTACAATAGCAGCAGATGCATCAAGAGAAAATGCTGCAGAATTAGTTAGAGCCATGGAAGAGATGTCAATTTAGGCTACTTAAATGAATAGACTATAGGAAAAGTTGGCAAGTTTAGAAAATGACTACAAACTTGCAAAAATTATGAAAAAGGAAGAGGCACAGAAAGCAAATAGGATGAGTGAAAAGGTCAAAGCCTTGGGAAAACACCTAACATTGGAGAAACCCCTTGGGCAAGCCAAGGAATTGTTATGGGCCATTATCATTGACTCTTTCAATGATATTTGGCCATCAATTCAAGTTATTTTTTAACAAATAGAATTAATAAAGATAGCTACAGAAGCTATCCAGAAAGTAAAGGAGGAGTTGGGAGACATGCTCAAGGATGCCAATAGACTCATCCACTTCCTCAACAGTAAGAACAGGTATGAACTCCATGAGCTAGACATAGAGGACAAGACTGAAACCATTTTGGAAATAAGGAAGGTCCTTTCCAAAAGAAACCTAATGCTGAACTTAGAAGAAAAGTGCCACAACATGCAGGTGGCCATAGATAGATTCATGGCCAAATTCCAAATTTTCAGGGAGAAAGGATTGCCTAGTCCATTGGTTATTAATGATAAACTCATGACACAGTTGGACTATGGTAATAGATTCAGACAATTGGATAAGGAACAAGCTAGCACTTCATCCATAAAAGCACTGCCAATAGGCAAAGTTTTGTATAACATATTTGAAAACTTGTTTTTTCTTGAGCATGAGATAAAACACTTATTCCTTCCCAAGCCCAATTTTTGCAAAGTATACTGAAGCCGATGAGATCTACAGGAGGAGGATGAATTTCAAATTACTTGATGCAGAATGGTGGGAAAAGATTATTGATTTACTGTGAGAAATTTATAGTAAAACATTACTGTACAGTAAAAATGATAATACCCAGGTAAGAAGAGGAAAACAGGATAGCATGGTTAAAGAGTATCAGGGTCAAAGAATATCCGGTGAAAGATAAAAGTTGACAAATATTCCAGCATAAAACACCACAACTGCAAGGCAGCATCAAGGGCTAGAAATCCAACCATAAAAGCCAACAGTACCACATAAAAAGGGATAGCATGAAACAATTCAATAGCTATCTCTATCTTCCTACAAGAAGATATTTGTATTTCCTAGATTAAATCCCAAGTTAGTTTGAGATATTTTGCAAATAACGTTTTTATAAATACTTCACAATTCGAAGTATGTAGGGTGGATTCTTAGACATTTCTATAGACTTTATTGATCAAAAGAATGTAAGCTATTGTATCACTGTTTAGACCAGCAAGCTGGATTAATGAATAAAGACAAGACATTTCATAGGATTCATGTGTAGTGTGAAGTACAGACAAGTATTTTATCTTTTGTTGTTATCTTTATTTAAAATGTTTTCCATAATCTTTAATGTATCTGAAATTTGAATGCTATAATATGGAATGATATCTTAGAATTTGCTTCATTGCACTATGTTTTAACTATTATGCATTTTAATGTTTTCTGCTAATTATCTAAGTTAAGGAATTCTTGATTGCTCCTTAGTTTAGGTAGTCTCCCTCTGATCTATAACAAAGGATTCTTAATTGCCCATTGCTCATGATTATCCTTTGTTCCTCATTTTAATCTGGGTTTGAGAATTATCAAATCCCCTCTCACCCTGGTTAAAATCATTTCAACCATCCAGCCCAAAGACTTGCACTTCACTCTGCTAGATTGCCCTTTGAACACTCCCTTTAATGAGTTAATTCTAATTTTGTTGCCCTTCTTTGACTCCATATCCCAATGGTCTAGAGACATCATTCTATCCATCTATTTTAAGGATTCCATCATCCAACCTTCAACACAAATCAAAACCCCCTGAGCTTTAAGAACTAGCCTAAAATCACAAAAAAAAAAGCCAAATCATATAGAGAGAGCCATCTCTGAGTGATAGGTTGGCTAGAGCCCATGCTTAAAATATTGGTTTGTGGTTACCTCGGTCTTTTCCTCCTTCTGATAACTTCTAGGAAAAATTCTGAGTGATAACATAGTGGCGACCATACTGGGGAGCTCAAACCCTCAGTCCTAATAAAGCTTTAAGAAAATTTTAAATCTATATTTTGAGCCTCTTAAAGTTATTTATTAGAATTTATTTTTAAAAAAATCTCACAAAACGAAAACAATTAGAAATTTTTTGAAATTCTAGCTTCAAGGAGAACTCATTATACTAGGGCTAACCCATATCCAAACCCTGCCTCAGTAGTTGATAATCCCAACTTGGTTTCAAGAAAATCCAAAAAAGAAGAAAGTTCAGCTAGGCACACACCTTTAGTTAAAGCTAATTCATGTCCTAATGAGTGGTTGTTTTTAGAAGATCTTCCCTTTGATGAGCAATTTGATTTGTCAATATTCAAAGCAAAGTCTGAAAGTGAAACATATGATATTGTTCCAAACCCTAATTTCATTGCAGACCTTGAAGTCTTGAAGGCCAACAAGTCAATTGATGAATACATTTTGAATTCTCCACAATCATCCCTTAGAACCACCAAGATCCCTGAGCTTTCTGAACAATTTTCCACTGCTCTTAGTTCACCATTGTTCTCTTCAACTTCTGAAGTCCATTCTCCACCACTATTTATACCTTCACTCCCTCACCAACCTATCACTGCTCCTTCCTCATCTACTAGTTTTGGTTCATCATCCACTATTGCGTCATCTCCAAGTATCTCAACCCCACAACTTAGCCACTCCCGACTTATAGCCATGGTAAGCTCCCCTTGTTTTACCTGCCCCACTTGGTGTTATGTGAGTAGACTACCAAAGAAAAATTGTTCAATTTGATGGCATAGGACACTACACTACACATCACCATGTCAATAAGATGATAGATTACTTTGAACTACATGAAATTGATATTGGGGATGTTCAAATGAGACTATTTGCTCAGACTTTAGCTGGTGATGTTAGGAAATGGTTTAGAGCATTACCTGCTAATAGTATTAATAATTTAGATATGTTTTACCAACAATTTTTAAATATATGGGAAATTAAAAAGAATACCTTACAGATCCTTTCGGAGTATGAAAATCTTAGAAGGGGACCCAATGAAACTGTACAAGATTACTGCACTAGATTCAATAACATATATAATGCAATTCCAGTTAACCTTACACCCCCACCTAACTTAGCATTAATAAATTAATAAAGTTTCTTGATGGCTTTGACATGGACATGGCATACCAACTTAGGGAAAGAAACCCCCCAACCTTAGAGGAAACACAAAGTGTAGGAGTTAGTGTAGAAGCCAATTTGTTAGCTAAAAGGGCTAGAGTTAGGAATGAAAGGAGAGGAATTGCAAAAGACGAAGCTTCACCACCTGACCTAAAAATAAATGGTTTAGCCAAAATTATGGAGAAACTAATGGATAAAATAGACAATATGGAGAGGAAACCTCAATCGGATAACCAACAAGCGCCTCCAGTTAGAAACCCAAACTTTAGAAAAAACCAAAATCAAAACACTAGAGAAAATGGACCTGATCAGAATATTAGGCCTCCTTTTCAAGAAAAATATGCAGAAACATCCCAGCCATAAGATCCAGAACAAGATACACAAATTAACCTGATGGGATTAGATGATGAGGATACTGTTTTTCTAACCTAAGATGAGTAGGAACTAAATATGCTGCAGCAAATGAAAATCTAGTCTGGAGAGTCATTTGATTATAAAATGGGATATGATTCTACCATCTTTGAAGTGCATAAATAGTATAACCTAAGGAGAAAAAAGAACGTTGATATCCCTGACCAAACCAAGAAAATAGTGCCAAATCAACCCAAGAAAATCAAAGAAACCCCTGTTTCAAAAATCCTCCAAATTCTTCCTAGACAGAACCAGAACCCTTTTGGCCCCACCCTTGTAGATATAACCCCTAATCAACCTTCTGATGATCAACCATCCACTTCAATTCCCCCTAAAGAACCAATGGACAAACCTCAAAACACTAGATTTGAAAATCCACATATAGAGGTCCCCAATAAACGAAAAGAATACCATCCAACTCAAATCCCTGTAGTGAAAATTCAAAACCCTCAAACAGAAAAACCCCCTTTGCCATTCATTCTTGGATCAGAGGTAGCTAAGATAAATATTTCAGTTCCTTTAATAGAACTAATCAAGAATGAAACTCACAAGTCACAAATAAACCAAACTCTAAACATTGTTGAAAATGAGGATTCAGTAAACCTGTTTGATGGCCAACCAGAACTTATATTTGGTCCAGATGTTAATGGAAAACCACTAGAAGGAGGAGTACCACCTTTCTACATTAGCCTTAGCATCCATGAAAAAATCCTACACAATGCAATGTTTTGTTCTAGGGCCTCCCACAACTTAATGCCCAAATTAGTAATGGATAAATTAAACCTAGACATTACAAAGCCTTACAAGGACTTATTCTCATTTGACTCAAGTCAAGTAAAGCATCTAGGATTGATTAAAGACCTATGTGTTACTTTAGTTCAATATCTTGCCAAAATCATCCTTATGGATATTGTTGTTGTTGACATCCCACCAAAGTATGGCATCCTCTTATCCAAATCATGGGGATCCAAACTGCAGGGATGTTTACAACTAGATATGTCATATGCAACAATCTTTGTTTTTGGACAACCTAAGAAATTGTACCTAGAAACCTTAATGAAATACATGGTGAGTAGCCAGGATCGGCCTCAAAACATTCCTATCTACTCCATACATTCAGACATTAATTATGTTATCTTGTATAATGCTAATCAAACACAAGAAACTATTTTAGACAATATTGATATAGAACCAAAAGAAATTGCAGTTTCTATTCAAAATGAAACTCACCAAACTTTAGAACTTTCCATGAAATAAGGTGGCCAAATTGCTATAAATGAGGAAAAGTTTGTTGCACGAGATGACGAAAATTATGAGCGTGATATATTATGGCATCTTGAGTTTGATGGGCCAGTCAATAAGTTTGGAGCAGGAGCAGGAGTGTGGATATATAATCTGGATAATAATCACTCAGAAGGCCATGCATATAGACTGAATTTTAAATGTACTAACAATATGGCCGAGTATGAAGTACTAATTTTAGGTCTTAAATTAGTTAGGAATCTAGGAGCTAAAAGAGTTTCTGTCATGGGATACTCCGAACTAGTTACGAAACAGATTGATGTTGTATATATGACAAAGGACCCTAGATTAAGTTGTTATAGAGGAACCATTGTAGAAATACTTAACACTTTCCTAGAAACTAAGCTTGCAGTAATTCCCAGAAAACACAATATGCAGGCTCATAGTTTAGTAATGTTTGCCAGCACCTGCAAGTCAGCCTTCCAACCTAACCATCAGTACACTGCTGAAGTTAGGCATAGACCTGCAATTCCAGATAATTTGAAGAATTGGAAAATATTTTCTGATGACAAGCAGATAAAAAACTTTTTAATCTCAGAAGAAGAGTTTTTAAATGGCAATATAGATACCGACACATCAATAGATCCTAACATTAAAGATGAGATATAAAGAAATTAGATAGAAGGTGAAGAAATAGATAGATTTCGTCCTAATAAATTTTCTACTTTAGATGTAGAAAACCTAGAGAAAGTTGATATTGATGAAATAATTAGTGAAGACACTGAAGCAATTAATCTCAAAGATAATTTCCTACCTAAGGGATTAGCCCCTTTGGAATATTTGTTTGATTCAAATGATGTTCCTAGGAAACCTAAAATGGAACCTTTGAAATGTGATGTAGAGGAGTGTAATATAGGCACTGATGAAAATCCAAAATTTAACAAACTTTCGAAATCATTACCTCCAAATGAAAAAGTGAAATACATTTAATTATTAAAAGAATTTCAAGATGTCTTCTCTTGGAGTTGTAAGGACCTCAAATCCTATGACACCAACATCATACAACACACCATTCCTATACAGGAAAATCAAAAGCATTTCAAACAAAAACTGACAAGGATTAATCTTGTCTTATTACTTGCAATTGAAAAGGAAATTCAGAGGATGTATGATGCTAAAATAATTGCACCAGTCAAATTTTTAGATTGGGTCTCAAACTCTGTGCCAACTAGGAAGAGAACTGACGAGATCAGACTCTGTGTGGATCTCAGAAACCTCAACAAAGTGTCGCTAAAAGACAATTACCCTCTCCCCAAAATGGATCATATTTTACAAAGGGTAGTTGTATCAACCAAAATCTCATTATTTGATGGGTTTTCTGGTTATAATCAGATCTTATTTCTTCCTAATGACCAAGCCAACACTACCTTTACTACTCCTTGGCACACATTCATGTATGTGAAAATGCATTTTTGACTAAGGAATGTAGGAGCCACTTTCCAGAGGGCTATGGATATAGCCTTTGCAAAAGAAATTCATGATTTCCTTGTGATATATCTAGATGATATTACTGTATTTTCAAAATCTGACAATCAACATTTGGATCATCTAAGGCAAATTTTTATTAAATGCATGAAATATGGAATTCCTTGAACCCTAAGAAGCTTTTGTTTGGGTTAGAAGAAGGAAATTTATTAGGTCATATAATTTAAAAAAATGGTATATGAATAGACCCTGCTAGAATAGGTGCCATCTTACAGATACAACATCTGAGGAACATTAGATAATTGCAAGCTATATTAAAGAAAATTAATTTTCTTAGAAGATTTATTTCTAATTTAGTAGAGTTAATTAGATCACTCAATAATATGCTGAAAAAATATTCAACCATAAAATGGACTTTTGAGGCTAAGAAACCCTTTGAAGACATTAAACAAGCCTTAACTAAGACACTAGTGTTAATCAACCCTAAATTTGATAGATATTTCATCTTATTTTCCTTTGCTTCCTAGCACACAATTGCTACAGTTCTACTATAGAAAAACGACCAGGGCTATGAACATCCTATTGCTTTCGTTATCAAAGCCTTGAGAGATTCCCCCTTGAAATATAACATAATGGAAAAACAAGCCTTTGCATTGGTCAAAGCCATCAAGGATTTTAGGGTATAAATCTTATATTCTCATATAGTGGCCTTCGTTCCTAATTCAATAGTGAAAGACATCCTAACTCAGGAAGGTCCAGATGAAAAGAGGGGAAAGTGGATTTCTACTATTCTAGAATATGATATAGAAATCAAACCAACTAAGCTAATCAAAGGCCAAGGTTTAGCCTAGCTCATGGCTGAATCGAACTATCAGGCCTTGGATCTAAACTTTATGGCAAAAATAGATAATGAAGAGGAAATGACAACTCCACTAATTAGTCAAGCCTTTATTGAATCACCTTGGTATGTTGATATCATTTACGTTTTACTGACTTACAAGCTCCTCCTAAATTATCCAGGACTAAAAGCAGGCTTTTAAAGATAAAATCCTTAAAATTTTGTATATTAGACAATGCTTTGTTTTAGAGAGATCATGAAGCCATTCTTCTCAATTTCTTATTAAAAGATGAAGCTGACAAGGTGTTGCAAGAGTTTCATATAGGTGACTGTGGAGGACACCTATAATAGAAGACCATTGTATATAAAATTCTTAGAGCTAGTTTCTACTAGCCTACCTTGTTTTCTTATGTCAAGAAATATGTAACCTCTT